>JAKGUB010000326.1:645000-700000 GCA_026261675.1 Hippocampus mohnikei | reverse complement strand
TCTGTAATTCATTTGCTTCAACAAAAGTCACATTTCTGTGTGCGATTGAGAATACTTGCGATAACCTTTACATGCTTCGAAGAACTTCTAAGGCACCTCCAAGTTTTCTATTTCTTGCAAATGCTTTTTGCACGACCTTGTCTTACACCAAGACGCGTCGAATGTCCTTTGAGAGTTCGCTGGAATCACATTTCCTAAAGTGATTTGCTCTCAATCTGAGCTTATTTGAACTCACAAGTGAAGATTTGAATCTATGCAAATCTTGCACTACATGTTTAAAAACTCCACATTGAAACCAGTATATCTGTTATTACATCAAAACCATGAATAAAAATCTTGCCGGATGGTACATTGCACTTTTAACATTGCAGGCAAATTTTCAAGTATGGCTAACATATGAGATAAAATACAAGCCAAACGAATTAAAGAATATTCAATGCAAAACAAATTAATGGAAAAAGAACAATAGCTTTTTGTTACATTTTGAACTGTTGTGTATCTTCACTGTATTTGCATTGAACCAATGAGTGAGTTGGAGCCGATCCCAGCTGGCTTTGGGTGGGAGGCGGGTGACAACCAATCCTTCACTACTACGGGCAGTTGAACATTTTCAATTAACCTAATATTTGAGCAGCCTGTTACATGGCCAGCGGTTTCATTGTATTTAGTCATGGAGTAAAGCATAATGTGGCGAGACTGCTTCTTGCATGTTCCTCGGAGGGGTGATATTACCCCACGGTGTTTTTGACAGACAATTAGCAACAAGTATGTAAAACTCAACATGAAGTCATATCCTGGCTTCTTTCTCGCTCCTTCATCTGAAAGCGTGTTCTGTGACAACCACTAAAGGAGACTTTTCATTGCGACGCCCACACGCACCAAATCCGACACCCCGCCCCCCAGCCCCCGCACCTGCTTGCCATGAACGACGTCTTTGTGATTGACGCAACGACCTCATCGGCCTTCTCCTCACGATCAGCAAACACTGTGGCCAAAAAAAAAAAAAAAAGCAATGACCCAGTCTGCTTGACGGAGAACAGATCATAAAGTTGATTTTAAAGTGGTTCCGGAAACGGTGTTCTAAGCTCGAGTGGAGGTTGGAAATCACCTTGGTGGAATTTGACCCTGACGCACAGCACATGCAGAAAAAGTAGAATGGGACTTTGTCATTGTCACCTGATGTAGAGTCATCTCACCCTTCTCTATTTGAAACAAATTCAGGTTTTTTTAATCATTGAAGATTTCCAAAATGTCATGTCTACTTTTTTTTTCGAGCATGTCAGATATATATAATATATATATATATATATACAGTATATGTATATTTTTTTAGGGTTGACCTATAAAAGCTTGCGCCATACGGACTTCGCCATGCATTGTAAATTATAGCTATGACATTTCAGAAAAAAAATTCACCCTTAATTCATCAATATTACTAAATATAGGACTATGTTACATCGAACCACTCGATCCACCTTGTCTAAGGCCCCAATTCTAGAAAAAAAAAAAAAGAAGACATGCAGGCCCCAAGCATGACATTGTCACCACCGTGCTTCACCTTTGGGTTCAATTTGGTATTCTTTGACGATGATCATCGTTGTGTTTGAACTAAGCACACCTTTTGGAATTATGGCCAAAAAGTTCAATCTTGGTTTCACAACACATGTTGCCGTATGTGTTTGCCGTTTATGATGGTCCAGTGAACTGTTATTCTTCAGCTTGAACGGATGGAATAATGCTAAGTTTGAAATAGCTGTCCGTGCTAGCATAACATTTTCAGGCTTCAAAGCAAAACGAAAACACGTGCAAAGAAAATGGAGTGGAAAGCCAACTAAAATATCTTAAGTTCTAAACATGTTTTCACAAAACCTCTAGAGCAGGTGGAGGAGGTGGAGGCACCAAAATGAGCCAGTCGGCACTTCTGCTTCGACTAATAGCGTGACTACAACCGGTACTGTGTTTGTTGAGTATCAGAATCGATTACAGTCGAATACGATTTGAACAGTCCATCTCAGCAGTGTGACCGACTGTTCAGATTCGGCGATTGTATGTTGAGCTATGTTATCGGAAATATATTCCACTGTATTTGAAATCCCAGGGAACCTCACCTTCACAACTCGCGCTGTAGATGAAGTGATGCATCGCTCCACCACCTCACACCATCTTCCACTAACCCCCCCAGCCCCCAACACACACACGCACACACAGCACCTGCCCTGATTCCTCCCCCTTCATTTCCTCTCATTCTCCTCTTTGAAACCTTCAAGTCCATCTCCACTTTTACTTCCTTTCTTGTGGAAATTCCACCTTTATCTCCTTCCCTCCCTGTCGACTTTCGTGTCTTTCCCTATCTTCGCCCCCACCCGCCCCTTCTCTCTCCCACATGTATAGTGTGTGAAATGTAAATGTACAGGCAGCTGCTCTCGGTCTGAAAGTTTTTATTCAGCCATTGGCTTAATTAACGCCTTGCAAACGGTGACTCATCTCCAACTAGGTGAGAGCATCTCTGTGAGCCAATGAGCGCGCTCATTCATCTCTCCCGCCTTGTGTGTCACACGCTAAGGTTTAAACTCATTCCTCAACAGCAGCCAGGCTCTGAGTTCATGTTAAACCAAGAGGTGAGCTCCCAGTGGCCGTCCGCTGAATTGTTTTTCAGTTCACCGCCGTTTTTAAGTCTTCTACCTGCATTTCATCCTCCTATTTTTATTTATTTATTCTCACCAGAACAACCTGCAGCAACATCTCTGCAATTCTTCCCGGTCTTCCTTCCCGGAGCGTCCTTAGCTTGAATTGTGATATCAATAAACAGACAGAACTTTGACAATTCGTAAATTTCATACCCAACATTCCAAACTGCAAAGAAGGGCTCTTGCTCCCAGTAATGCTCTTCCTGTACTTTCTTCGACCACGTACCGTAGCATAGGGTGGAATGAATCAGTGTCTCTGAAATCTCCATTTGTACTTGGCCACTTGCTATTTATGCACAAGCCAAGCAGAGTGGGTTTTTTTTTTTTAATAACTTGGCAGGGTTTGGAGAGCAACTGTACACACATTGCACGTCGTCTCCTGACAGCATGGCAGCCTCAGAGATTTGACAGTGGTAATGACCCAAAGATTTGTGCGAGGGATCACTGAATGAAAAACAAACAGCCCCCACCCCCAAAAAAACAAACACACAACAACAAAAAAAGCGTGGAGGGGCTTTTTTTTCATACAGCCTCAATGCCTGCATTTGGGTCCACTGCATTTTGCCTCCACTTCCTACTTTGAATTTGAATCCACTTTAATGAACTTCCGATGGATATTCTTTTAATTGGAAATCTTTTGCTGTCATAATCCCTTAAATTGTCATTTAGTTCAAAATGACAGTGAGGAGTACAAAGGTGTGATAGAAGATGCATGCATTAAAAAAAAATCTAGATAGCTTGAAAATCCTACATCGAATATCCATCAAGTTCAATGTTTGAGTCGCCGGTGAAACAGGTGTGAAAACCGTTTCATAGCATTTTAATGTACATGTACAGGAGCTGCTGATCTGGCGCACTGGTAGGAGGAATTCTCCATTGGTGCATCAAGAAAAAAAAACTTTCTGGTTTCCCACTAATATTTATTTCATGAATGAATGTATCTGCCAGATCAAGAAAGTTCATGCCAAAATATATTTGTAAAATGTTCACGGACAGCATTTAATTGAGCTCTCCACAATAAGCATTCTTCCGGGAAAATGTAATAAAACGTAAAGTATGATAAATGTCTCTGAATTTTGCTGTTTTATGCTAATGCAGTTGCAGCATGGATACAAAGTAAAGAGCAAACACTTGTTTATTGTACTAAAAAACCCCACAAAATAAACTAGAAAACCTTGTGTTGATTTGGTTAATTTGAGTGAAATGATCTTTTCGAAACTGTGCCCAAAGCAATTTGCTTTCTCGCAGTGTAAAAACAAAAGAATGATTTGTCTCATGGCTGAAATACTGAACAGAAAGTAAGAAGGACCAAGGCAGTCAAGAAAACAATTCAGACAAAACAGTACATTTCAAACACCGTGCAACTCTTCCCCTTGTTTATTCAGCATAGAAATGACGGAACAAATAAACTCATTAAACATATGTCCTACAGTATGTAATGTTTCCGTTATCTTGAAAAGAAGATAATAGATCATTTCAGTGGCTCTTTGCACCGCTCTGGTTTGTTGTCCAACACTCTTGCGGGTATCTTCAATGATACAGGCAACCATTAAAAGAATAATATACCCGGTAATCACGAATGACTAATAAAACGCTATCTTATTAAAAGGATGACAGAATTTATTTCATTTGTGAACTCTATATAGTGGTACCTCAACCTACGAAATTAATTGGTTCCGGAAGAAATTTCTTCACTCGATTTTGTCAGTAGAGACGCATTTTCCATGTAAATGCCCTAATCTGTTCCAAGCGCACCCCCCCAGTTCAGACATAAATGTTTCCATAAAAATGCATCACAATATGTAATAAATACACATTACAATTAGATTATTGTGCAATAAATGAGAGTTGTGCATAATGTAAAAAACAAAGAATAGAGTAAAGAATAAAAAAGATGGTCATTTTTAACTGCGTCCACATCGTGTTTTTTGCCCTCTGTAGTTCATGTTTTGTAAAGAAGTGATCCAAGGACGTTTTCTTTTGTCGGCTTTTAACAATTCTTGGAAAATGTCCAAGGGAAACATTAGGCTGGTGAGATATCACACGATTGGTGAACACTTTTTCTGGGTGATTTACGTAAAACTACGGGAACGCCTCATGGCCATGAGGCGAATAACGAGGACGCTGCATAGACACAAATTTATCTATCTTTCTACACGCATAGACACATACAATAGACTGAATAGAGGTCCTTCTTAGCCAATGGGATGACAGGAAGATGCTATGTAATAGCCAATGGCAGAGCTGCTATAAGAATGTGGCATTCAGGAAACTCGAACGGCAAGTAGCAGCCCAAACTGTATTTTTACATTTCGTATCTTGAAATTTCGTTCACAACAATAGGCAATATTTTCCTGTTGAGGCGTTTCGTAACTTGAACATTTCGTATGAAGAGACGTTTGTAAGTAGAGGTACCACTGTAAATGTATATTCGTATTTCTTAATGGCACCCCCTTCTGGCGAAAATTCCACCAGCTGTCATTGGGTTCTCCTATGTAGTGGAAGTCAACATATCGCCTCTGCAGCAATATTGATGTTGTTATTGCTCTAGTCCAAACGAAACGCCACTCTGCTTTGGTTTTTGTAATATTTGGGATATTTTGTTTGAAGTCAACATTGTATTTTTCTCCGAAGAGACAAATGTATCATTATGAATGGCAATTTACAGGAAGACATCATTTTACGGGTCGCTATGATTTGCAGCCGGCATCCAAACTGATTAAATGAGTTCGAACTTCTGACGTGTACAACTGCGTGAGTGTAACTGTCGCCTCTGTGATCAAATTAAAGGCAACCCGAGCCAATCCCATTCGTATCCATTATGCTTTGAAATGGATCAATGGCGAGAAGGCGTGGGGCTCATCGCTCTGGGCCTGTCAGCGAGGCGAGCCGTGAGCGAGAAGAAAATGAGCGGGCACTTGCAGAAGTTGGACGAAGATCGTGAACACACACACACAAAAATAACAAGGCCGGAAAGAATTTATTAGCATGTGCGTGAGATGAAGTGTTTCTGGGAAAATATGCACTATCAGATGTGAGCGATGACATTGCGCATGTGTGTTCTTTTTTGGTTGTTGTTTTTATAATGTGTTTCAAGCACTTTTTTCCCCCCACTTGTTTAAACCATGTTGCCGCTGCACCCCCTGAGTCTTCAAACCCCTGGGTGGTCGCTATGGCCTACTTTTTGAATTTCCTTCTGCACACAAACAACCAACACACGCACAATGCACAGTCAGCCCAACTTACACAAACACATGAAATAGAGACTTTGTAAAGCACATCAGCACAATGTGAATGAAAGCACTCTTTCCTTCATATCTTATTGAGGACAAGAAGTATGAGTAACAGTGACAGAAGGGAAAAGGGGAATTGGGTGGGGGTGGCTCAAGAAAGAAAGTAAAAAAAAAAAAATGGCGCGCCCAAATGATAATACCACTATGTCAGTGTATGGTGCAGAGCCAAGATACGGACTGTGAATAATATGCAGTGCTTTTTCTGCTGAGCTGGTTTGTCGTGGCGTTAAAAATATAGCACCGCACACGTTCCACTGGCGAGCCTTAATGATGACAGCCCAAGGGATGGATAATTAAGACAGAGAGAAGAAGAATCAGCCCTCACGACAACATTCATTGTTTTCCAATGTAATGGCTGCAATCTTCTACCGTTCACTGCCATATAGATCCTTTGCTGAGCTTGGTAGCCAATCGGCTATGACGATACACTCACAGGAGGTATTTATTCCTCTGAAAAGGAAAGCGAGCTCGAATAGCTCACTATTTGGCAGCATTGGAGCACATTAACCTAACGTGCAAACGTCCTTTCCAATTTGCTCCTTCCCTTTCTTCACCTTTATTTAATTCTGGCTGTTTGAGGTTATCATGTAAAATACCGGTGTACCATTACAGTTTGATTTGATAAGGCAAAACACTTGGGTCCCTGAAATACGATGAAGAATCATTTTCTAATTGAATTACTGCACATTTGTTCGGTCCATACGAAATTGTTCAATCTTCCAATGTCTATGGACAGGTTCATGCAGACATAAAAGCAAAGCTGTTGCACAGTAATTTTGCATTTGACAATTAAATAAAAAAGCTGAGCACAATTGTCAAAGTAATGACATCTCCTCTGCCTGCCCTTACAGCCCCCACAAGGAGATGTCAGACTGATGTGATTGATTAAGCACTTCTGAAAATGGCCAAGTTGACTCATTGATTCATTCACAGCAGGGACAAGTCGTTTCCACATTGCTTTCCCTCGTTGTTTCTTTCACGTGGCTGGAACACAACACACGGATGCTAATGTACATGGACGAGAGCTTCCAGCTTTGTTAAGTCCTGGATGAGTTGCCCAGATGTCTGTATTTCTGGGAAACCCAAACAAGATTACTGTTCATTCTGAGGGCTGACATGAATCCTGATTTCACGATAACAAATTCAGATACAGAAGCAGGAAAGGTACCACAAATTTCACGTCACACAGAACAGGCATTCCGATGGCATTCAAAGTCCCAAGAGATTGACTTCATTTCACATTAAATTGGAGTTGACAGTGACTGGAGTTTTCGCTAACATTTTGATTGCCTTCATTCATTGGAGGAATGAGGTTGACGACTACAAGCTAATGAACAGTCATGAGAGATCGGACCCAAAGTGGCAAAATGTTTGAAAAACACCCTTTAAAAAAAAAAAAATAAATGGTTGGGTTTTGTACACTGGTAAGCAGTCAATGAAAGCACGGCGATTAAAAGTGCTAAAAAAAAAAAAAAAAAAGACCGTCACGGTCAATACTTGTGAAAGTTAGCGGCATGAGTTAAAAATGCTGGAAATGTGGAGATGAGCAAAAACAAACTGGCGACTGGAAAAGGACAATCAGCGGCAGGTCGCAGGTGAACGCAAGAGAGGGGAAGGAGAACGGACGCAAACACACGCCCGCAAGCAGGCGTGATCAAACCAGCTCGCTGCATCAGTTCAGCTTGACACAATTGAAATGAAACGAGCACAAATGACCATTGTTACCTTTGTAAGGGCTAAAGAATTCCTATTCAATTAAATTGTGCTACTGGACGTAATGCTGTGGCCAATTGCTGAGGCTATTTACAGCGAGAGCACAAAGGGGCTGCACGCATGCCAAAACGAACACACACACACACACACACACACACGCGCGCGCGCTTGCACGCACACTTCATCCCACGTGGTCTGTCAATAGGGAGCAGGATGTTGTGCACGTAAACGAATGAGATGCTTCTGGAAAGAGAGGGAGGCAGATCGAGTAGCAAAAAGCATGGAAACCTATGAAATAAAAGGTCGAGTGACACAATAATTGAAGATAGAGAGAGAGAGGCGTGGTGGAGAGAAGATATCCAGTGAGTCAGGAGTGAGACATGAAAAGACCCAGTGTTTGGATTTCTCCACCTCCTCTTTCTCTTCCTGCAGTTCTCCTAAAGAAACAAGAAGCTACATCTGGATCGCACCCTGAACTTGGACCTTTTTTCACTTTTTATCTTCTAACCTATGTCTCCTGTCCAACCTATCTATACTACTTGTGATGTCGGAGATAGAGGACATGCCTTCTCTTCTAGTAGATCATTCCAGTATTGTAAAAATGAAATCAAAAGGGCTAGAAAAATATAACAAAATATGAGGCATTCACCAGCTTGCTGTTGGTGAATGTTGCTGTCTCACTCATGCCAAGTAGGAATGCAGTGGAAGCTCTAATTTTAAACACAATCTGTTTCTGATTGATTTATGATTCCAAACATGTTTCTCTGAGTAAATATTTGAAATGTAAATAATGTTTACTATATGGTGAGGCACATTCCAGTTTGACAAATATTTGGATACGAAGCCCATGGCACGATATCGTATGTCAATAGTTTAAGACGTAAAAACTGTCAGACATCCACCCATTTTTTCGTTTCCCCTTTCCTCACAAGGGTCACAGTGTGTTGGTGCCTCCCCCAGCTGACTTTGGGGTACATCTGCAACTGGTTTAAACAAACAACCATTCACACCTACGGACAATTGAGCATCTTGAATTCACCTAACTTGCATGTTTTCGGAAATGGGGGAAACAACTGAGTTCAGGGCAAAAACCCACGCAGGTACATTGAAAACATACAAAATCCAACACTGGGTGACCAGGGCCCAGATTTGATTTCAACACACGACCTCAGAACTGCAAGGTGAACGTAAGAACCAGTCTACCACTGTGCTGCCCACTGGAAAACATGATGTATATCATTTTTATTGGCCATGTGTAAGTACACAAAGTGGCCACTGTCATTAGTTTAACGCCAAGTACAAACAATGACAATGACAAAAGAACTTTTCAAAACTCAAAAAAAAAAAAAAAAAATATATATATATATATATATATATATATATATATATATATATATATATATATATATATATATATATATATATATATATATATATATATATATATATATAATTGTTTTTATTTATTTTATTTTATTTTTTTTTAATATGTGACAGACATAAAGATAGAAAATCAGGTCGTAAACAGTTTTGGTCACATTGTGTGTGATTGTCTGATTCTCTATTCACAGAGGACCACCCACATTAAGATTCTTTTTCCATTATTGATTGAAAAACACTTCCATTTATATTTTGTGTTGCACACCAAAGACCGGACCAGATCGCCAGAGATGGCTCTTTACCTGAGTTTTCATGAACATAAATGTGCATTGTGTCTGCGGTGATCATCTGTTTTGTGTGGAAATGAAGTCCAGAATCCAGTCTTGACATAGACTGAACAAAGAAAAATCTGTATTGATAAGTGCAACCAAAACCTCCAACCTGAAGCTCCTCGGGATATTCGGATTGGCAGAATAATATGATGTTCTGTACATTTTGGGATGACGCAGACAATAATTTCCACCTTGACGTGTGTGCCCTTATTGGTGGGTGTGCGGGGTTGTAATTTACTTTAATGTTCATGTCACATTAAAAAAAATGTCACGTTCTGATGTGGAAACGGTATTGCAAATTCAAGCTCCTAAAATAGTGGCCCAATACTTTATACTGAGATTTTTGTTGTTGTTATTGTTTTTGCCTACTTTTGAAACATTGAGTATTCTACACACTCTATAATTAGACCCAATATTAGAGTTGTATCAACAATTCTATCATTACGAAGCATGGCTTTTGGTTTAATTTATGTATTCAGCCCGCAGTGTACCTCCACCATATATGCACATAGTTTACTTTGTGATTCATATATTTTATCATCTTGAGCAACTTTTATGCGATTTATGTTGGCTGCACCTCTCTCTCTCTCTCTCTCTCTCTCTCTGTCTCGCTCGCGCGCGCCGGTGCGCGCTCGCTCTCCCTTACGGTGTGCTTATCTCGGTCCACATCGTCAGCTCCAGTGTGTAGTGAAGTCTGACAGCTGCCGCCTGGCCCGGTCCACTTGCCGCTTCGCTGGTCCACCCCACCCCGCGGATATCAATTAGCACGTTAAACGTGTGTAATTATGGATGCAGTTTTCTTTGATTCTTTTTTTTTTTTTCTCATTGTTTTGTACTTGTGTGATTACCGCCGAAGGATGCCATAGGTCTTTTTCTCACCTCTCTCCTCCTCGTCTCTTTTGCAGTTGCTTCGGGACTGTGGGAGCGCTGCTTGTCTTCAACTTGAGGCAAAGAAAGACGGCGGAAAACTCCTTGGAATTCTCCGCGTACCGTTCACGCATTGGCACTCTCCGGTGAGCACTCTTTTTTTGTAAATAATTATTTGGACGGCTTGGATGGAAAAGTGGTCCACGTGTCGTGTAAAATGCGTAAGTCAAATCATCAAGCTGGTGACGACGAATTGACAAAAAGTGTTTTCTGAACAGTAAAGTGACTTCGAGTTGATTTTTCTGATACACAATAATTTGAATGTTGTCTGGTTAGTGATCCGTATTTGGAAAGTGTGGGAGATGAAAGAAACATTTTGGGGGATGCCTCACGGAAGTTGCCTTTTTTATTGGGCCCATTGTTAATTGGCTCCACAATTATCACATTGTCTTGTATTCTACAGGAGTACAAAGGTCAGCCTGTGGGCCATTTGCGCAGACAACTTGTTTTAATCATATATTTTGACGATAAAATTAAGGCCCGTATTACAATTATACAAAGGAGTACAGTATATGCGCCATATTGGACAGTTAAAATGGAAATGTTACACTCACAATGTCAGTCAGATACCATACACACACACACACACACGCACATATATATATGTATGTATATGTATATGTATGTATACGTATATGTATGTATACATATATAGATGTATATGTATATATATATATGTATATGTATATGTATATATATATAGATGTATATATATATGTGTATATGTATATATATGTGTATATGTATATATATATGTATATGTATATATATATATATATATATATGTATATGTATATGTATGTATATATATATGTATGTATACATATATATATGTATATGTATATATATATGTATATGTATATGTATATATATATGTGTATATGTATATATATGTATATGTATATGTATATATATGTATATATATATATATATATATATATATATATATATATATATATATATATATATATATATATATATATATATATATATATATATATATATATATATATGTGTGTGTATATATGTGTGTATTATGTATGTATGTATGTTAAAATTTGAAGACCATCAAAGTGGCGTTGACGTCCACTTTGGTGGAAAAAGTTTGCACCCCTTTTTCTTCAACCTCATTCAAATAGGCAGTTCACGCCATGTTTTCCTGTGGATTTTGGGGGGCACTTGTCTTCTGTTTATCAATTACGCTTGTCTATTATGGCGATCTCACACTTCCCTCCAAGCTAAAACATTCCTCTCCCACACACCATCCGCCAGCATCGCACCTCCCACATAGCCACACTTGCTGTCCACGGCCGATTAGCTGGTGATGTGCCACCGTTTGCACTTATAAGAGGTGCCTTCCTCAACTTTAATGGCGACTCATGGTTCTTGTCAGGCCAGGGGGCCGCTTAAAAGCTCATGAGCAAAGTCATCAAGCAGAAACGGAGACACACAGGATAGAGATGGCCAGAGTAATCTGCTGATGTGGTTTATGGTGCATGTACAGGGAAGGGCATCACTGTGAACCGTGTAACCTGGAAATGTGTGTGTGTGTGTGTGTGTGTGTGTGTGTGTGTGTGTGTGTGTGTGTGTGTGTGTGTGTGTGTGTGTGTGTGTGTGAGAGAGATGGGGGGGTGCTCTTTCTCAGTCACATATTCAAAGCAAGAAAAAGTGAGTCGAAAGAGAGTGAGATTATGCAAAGTCAAAAGTATGGCAGGAAGTGGAAACCCCATGTAAGCAGTTTTTCTCTTCTATCATTATTTAGCTGTCAGGGCCTTTGCTTGACGGGCTCTTTGGGGTGTGACATGCTTGTCACCAGCTTGAGGTTTATGCGGATGGCTTGTTTTAGCCTGGCATAGGCAGGGATAGAGTACTCCACTATTTGGAGTATGGGGACACACTAATCAATAATTTCATTAATCAGTCACAGTCCCTTGGTTTCCTTCACTCAATATTGTTCATTGTATCATGACATTTTGGAAAACGGCACACTTTGTAGGAACAGTTTGAAGAAGATTCTCTACCTTTCCCCATGCACAAAGCAATGCTCAGAAAGGCGTCCTTGAATGAGTTTTGTGTAGAAGTTCTTGAAGAACCCATATTAAATACCTTTGTGATGGGCTACAGCGGGCAATGCATGCAAATAATCAGGATGAAATGACAAAAGTTCCAGCAGATGTGGTTCAAAATCTTGGAAAAAAGTTGACCAAGAGAGGAAGCAGGTGGAGTTGCAAAGGAAAGGCTAGCTCCTTACCCTTACAGTGGATTCCCCTGAGGTTGTAAAAATGTGGAAGTCGACCAACGTTTCCAGAAAAAATGTCCTCCCAAAGTCGCACATGACGTCAGACTAAACGTCAGCTCATTGTGGGAGTTTTTTGTTTTTGAACTTGGAATGACTAACAATTTCAAAGACTGCGGCTACTGCAGCGGACAGCTTATCATGTTATCAGTTTACAGGATGCGTGAAAGGGTTAAAATTCACGTTAACTCTTTCGTGTCTTTGCATTACTAGAGTAATAGTTTGGATATTTTGGGTTCCATGTTATTTTTTTGTCATATTTGTAAATGTTACTCTACATTGTGAATATTTCATTGCAGCTTGATTTCAAGGAAATCGCCAATCGAGACGAAATCGCAATATCGGTCATAAAAATGGCAATAATTTCTTTTTCTTCACGAAAATGATTCAACCCCACCTGACATTCATAGCGACAATGTTCGTTAGAGCTAGTTGTTTTTACTTATCTTTAAGTTGGGGTTGCATAAATGGGACAACTGTTCTGTAACCTCTTTTTTGTGTGTGTGTAAAATGCAGGAATGCAAAATGTCACCACAGCAAAACTTAAAACATTGAGGTGAATTGCAAAACTTAAAATGTTATCGCCGTTTGAGACGCGTCCACAATGCCGCTCGACTTTGCATTTCACCTTAAATAAAATGGAGACACATTACTGTCTGACTTCATCCTCTTAATATTAACAGCAGTTATTTTCTAAATTTCACACTTGTATGGCAAATATAAATGTTAAACTGTTGCTTGAGACATTGTAAAGTTTTTGTTTTTGTTTTTGTTTTTTTGTCGGGGCAGTTTGACACTGGACCAGGGTCACGTTTTCATTTTCAGTATTTCCAATGGGGAAAAATGTTTCCAGCTTTAAACAAACGGAGAGGTCAAACAGCATCCCAGAATGGATTGCCTTTGTCCTGTTTTCCTCTGTTGATATAGTGGTCAGATATCTCTTTGTAAGTGCGGTTCAGTGGTCACAGTGACCTTGTTCAATCATGATGGAGGCCTTCAGTGGTGCGTCGACCACTCCGTTCCCATCCATGTGAGGTAAAGGTGACATAACAATCGCTCTTTGCTTAGTTCACTTCGATGGCTTAAATCTTTTTATGTCAGCGTGAGTTGGCCTTTTTCAACCCCGCTCCTTTTTTTATTTTTTTGGGGGGTATGTCAGGTGCAAACGAGATGATGTATTTTAAGGTGACGTGCTGACTTGGTGTCACCAATGTGGTGTTGATGTGATTAGCATCAACATCGCAAGAGGCAGGAGCAGCGCCCGCCTTCATTACGTAATGGTGAGATCTGCTGCTAAATAAGATCCGAGTGACGTTATTTCAGCACGGCGGAGGCAAACACAGGGTTAAGCCGCTAAGTGCCAAACGGTGGCACTGACAGCATGAAAGAAAGAATGAAAGAAAGAAAGAATGGGCCGCTTGTGTTCGGTGTTGTTGGGAAGATGGCAGGCTGGCAGAGTCATCACAGCCTGAAGAACATGACAGTCTGCATGCAGAATGCTTGGCATACAAAGCTAAATCAGTTGGGGGAGGAAGGGGGATGGGGGGGGGGTTCCATGTGACAGATTGTGTGTGTGTGTGTGTGTGTGTGTTTTCATGCTCTTGCACCCGTCGGTGGGCGCGAATGAGCGTGTGTGTGCTCCAGTTGTTTGTTCTTGAGATGCATACTTAGGCCATCACACATTCCAGCACCATCCGTACTCCTGTTATGGGCAAAATCCATTTGGAGACTTCATCCCAAATTTTGGGGGCTGGTTAAAGATGAGGACTCACGCTCATTGTACCACAGCAAACTCATCCAGGCGTGCCTTTATTCACCTTGCTTTGTGCATTGGGAACAGAAAAGCGCCTTCCGAAAAAACTGTTTTCACCAAGTTGAATGATCCAAAACTTGTCAGTGAAATGAATAATGTAAAGGTTCTTTTCCTTGACTTTCATTCGTACTTATCTGGAGACAGACTGAAATGATTAGCAGACTATTTCATGCTCGTTCAAGTCATCCACGATCCTCAGGGGCATGTTTTGACTTTAACCTTAACTTTAGCTCACTAGTCGACCTCCTAACCCCTTTTGCAACCAGATTCATCCCAAACTGCGATATTTTTCCAATAGAGAAAACACACGCGCACACACACACACACACACACACACACACCCCTTGGTTTCCCTCTCCTCTCACCATCTTGCCAAGAGTTGAGCTCTAACCCCCTTCTCCTCTTGCTCTCATACGCTGGCACACTATCTGTTTCACACCCTGTTCCTCCCGCCCGTTCTCTCACATCTCTCTCTTCTCACCTCCCCTGGCACCTCAATGTGTTTCTCTTTTAATTGAGATGCATTTCAATGTGGTGCAAATTAGTTTTCTACAGCTCCAGTCTCAGTCTCTGTGTGAGCGAGCGTGCGTGTGTGTGTGTGTGTGTGTGTGTGTGTGCATTACATACCCGTGTCTGCTTGTGAGGGTGAAAAGAATTCCCACAGTTCAGTGAAGGCACCACCATCCTGTTTGCACCTCCAACATGAATTCTGTCCCACTAAAGTATATTTTTAGCGAAGCATTAACAACGTTTGCATGTTTGGAGGGCACTGAGTGGCAGAAAAAGTCTTATTGTGGTTTTCCTCCTTCCTTGGGAGTTTTAGGAGAGATGTGAGACCACGCCGTGCATTGCAGCTCGTTCGACGTAAAGACACGTTCAAAATGATCTTTTCACGGGACATATATTTTTCTTCATTGGCAATATACAGGCTGTTTAATGTATTAATTCCAGATAACAATTTGTGAATTGGACGGGCAATGCTGCAAGTGGCATTTGAAAACCTAATAGAGTAAAAATAAACATGACTGTTCACATTGTCATATGAAAACTCACTTATCAGGGCTCCAGACTGCCACGAAATCTTTTGCTCCGAAAATGTGTGACGGTGCAGCACCAGGATATCAAGTTGTGAATGAGAAATAGTATTTCCCTCGAAATTAAATCCTTGCCGAAATTTACTGCGAATCAGATCAGCTGTCGTCCTGTTTAGGATGATGTCGAAGTGGGTCATGTCATTTCGTGTAACGCACACATTGCAGAGTTAAACGTGAGCGTTTCTAACCAGCGACAAACTGATTCACATCACATTTGTGGTGAAAAAGAAGTGCCTCATTGCCACTTGATTGTTCAAAGTGAGTTATCCCCTCTTTATGAAACTTCAAAATGACAGAGAAAGTAGAACGTGGTTTCTAAATCTGAGCGCGGAGAGGACCCTTTGGGCTTGTGCGCAGCACACATTCAGTTTGTTGACTCTTGTCTCATCTTTTCCCTCATTTTGAAAAGTTCTTTCTTTATTTCTGCCTGCGAAATGGTGGGTCGTTGCAATTCTTCAGACCTCTGAAAACTCTCGAGTCTTGAGGAAGGGAAGTGCACAAAACTCACAGACGCATGCAGCCTCCGGCAAGGGGAAACAACTAGACGGCGCTTGGTTTTATCGAGACGCTTCCAATGCCAAAATGCAACGGAATGAAAGCTTCACCTCTCGCTTTCAAGAGACAAAACGAGGTGTCGCATTTTCACACTTAAAGGCAAATCCGCCACGGCGCACCCGGGCGGGCGTTTCTCCCCGGGGGTGGTCGCTCGCCTGCGTCTGCGGGTCTTTTGAGTCGCCTTTGTGTGTATCCGTACGTGCGCGCATATGCATGTGAGGGAGCGAGAGGGGTCGTTAGGGAGAGTGATGCTGACAGTGGGGTGACCTTGGGGCTCCCTGTCTTCCTCCTGTCGATGGAGGGGATGACTTAGTGCCTCCCTTCCCACCCATGATGGCTCATTTATTATCATTAGGCACACAGTCAAAAGAATGCTGCTCGGGCCCTCAAGACAAAGTGTGTGCGTGTCGCTTAAAGTGAGAGAAAACCGAACGGAAACACAAATGGAAGTCTTTCCTTTCGGAATACCGTAAGCGTTGCACACTCGAGCGTATGTAGCTGTCAGCCCGTGTTTATCTGGCCGTTGTCTTCGCCAGCGTGTGTTCATCTTTAGTTCCGTGGCAAGACGAGCAACTTGTCGTGACACAGCTACCACCTCCCCCTCTACTTGCTTATCCTGCAATTTACATCGCGCCTCATATCCTAATCTCACCTAAAGTTACATCAGACAGCCGGGGAGGATATATACGGCGGTGCATATATATATATATACACGGCGGCTACCTCAGGGCGGCGTCCCTACCGTCATTTCTCAGAGTGATGGATGGAGACTTCTGCGGGCCAGTCAATACCCAATCTGAGCCCCACTGTCCTGATTTAAGATACAGCAGCACCCAGGTGACACGCTCGGGAGCGAGCCCACTTTAATCACTCCGAGCATCAACTCCACAGTGTCAAGAGGAGTGTGTGTGGCTTTTTCAGTGCGTGTGTTTGTGTGTGTGTGCCTTTGTAGTATCTCACCCAGTCAGCTGCAATCAGTCAGTGATCAGCACACACTTCTGACTTCAGAGTTCACTTTTCTGCCATGTAAATAAACAACACATAAATATTGTGTGAGGGGGAAGGTTCTAGAATTCATATAGCTGGTGACCTTCCCGTATTAGGTTGACACAGAGGCAAAAACACTTTCCCGTTACACTAATAAGTTATTGATAATGGACAGTAATAACAGGATGGCATTTCAGGGTCCTCGGGGAAGACTTTGTACTGTCTGTGGATTTTTTATTAATTTTTTGTTAAAGTTATCTCTTTACTGATGTTGGACCTGACTCGGGATTTAGCTCACCAACGCAGATTTTTATTTCATTCGTTTGTAATGGAGCTGAGGTCAGATGGCTTGCGCAAGCTGAAGCCCGTGGCTTTATGTGTGTTGCCGGGTTCCCAAAAGCCTACTGAAAAAAAAACAAAAAACAATTGTTTGTTGAAATTTTATTGGGTGTGGAAACATTTCAATACCAATCGTGCACACACAAAAAAAAAAAAAATGTTCAACATCTGATTGAATAGATGCTTCTCATGCTGGAGCGCGGGCAGATCCAGTGAGGGCTGTTGCACCTTTCACAACGATTTAGGAGCCCAGTTTCAAAAGAGGAAAATAATATACAGGAGATTGACGTTTGTGTGTGCATATAAACATCCTATGCGACAAACAAATGGCAGGTGGCTGTTTTGTTATGTTTTAATATTCAGGGACTTATATTTTCTGCGGTCGGCGTAAAAACTGGGGCATTTTCATTTTTGTGCCGGGGCCAGTCGGGTTTACCGTGTTTGGAAGAAAACTCCACCCATGCGCACAGTGAGATGACACTTTGTGCTGGACTCGCGCTGGGCATGAAAAAGCTTGATTTGATTTTGCTCACTTGCTCGGCAACCTGGGGAAGTACAGTGACCCGAGAGGGACAAAAGACGGCATGTCTTGTTGGGCGTTACGCTGGCTGCAAATTGATTTGGGAGCTGAACACTCGCGTTGGAAATCTGGCATCTCGGCTTCTTTCACATCAGACTCACCCAAGCGAGCCATTTTGTTGTGTACACTGCGGCATGGATTTGAATTTGCGTTGTATGGTATTTTGAAGGCATTAAACATTACCATAGCGATCAGAGTGTTGCGGCCAGATTAGACGCTCCTTGTGTTTATTATTCTATTTTGAAAACGCCACAGTTTTCATGCAGCTCATGCCATATTATTTTGTTGTGTTATTTACGCCACAACTTAAATGCCGGTCCTTGAAAATTTTGCCTGACTTGAACTGGTCCGTGGGGCAAAAAAAGGGTGGGGACCTCTAAGATATACAGTACATATAGAACAAGAAAGAATATTGAAATCGTGTCTTCCAAAAAACAGTCTACTTTTTGTCCTTTTTTTTTTTCTTAACCTTTATTACCTGAGTTTTCTAGCAATCCGTGGCACAGTTCACTAATTTGCAACTCTGGGTTCTCTCTAATTATCCTGACTGGACTTTAAGGTGAGGTGTGCTTAGATCTGTCAAATGTGAAGACATTCTGTGTAGCAAGTGGAAGTTCACATGAGGAGGGAAGTTGGAGGTGCTGACTGATAATTAAACCTCATGTGAAAAAGAAAATGGCAGTGTTTTTTTTTCTTTCTCCCCCCCCTTTGAAAGCCGTCTTCACACAGCACCTTTCAATTGCTTTCGTTAACGGTGAACTCGTGAAGTGTATGGGTTATAGATATGTGCTACACTGATCTGATTCAAGACCAATCTCAGCCCTTTGTGTGGATAGCGTCGGTGGATGTGGTTTAGAAGTACTGCAAGTGAGCGGCCCTCGAGATTAATTTGGAAGTTTCCATAGCGGAGGTTTTATCATAGGTGAACATGAATTCATTAAAATTGGACTATAGAACAGCAGTGAAGGCGTTTCCTGATGGAAAAGATGTTATCACCCTTCTCTTTGGCTACTCATCAAATGCTATGTTACTTTGGAGAATGCTTGGAGTGCTTTGTTTTTGTATTTTTTTTTTTGCGGTCCTTTTCAAACAGTTGCTTTCAGTTCCTTAACCACAAAGTCGTTTGGGAAATTAACCATCTGGAATGTTGCGAACAAATCACGAGTCCCTTCTTAAGTCAGCTTGAAGGCAGCTTTTAAGAGACCTTTGAAATGTTGACTTTGCTTTCTTGTCAGTGGCAGATGTTGCAAGAAATCAGTATGTTCAATCTGAACATGTTGGAGTGCATAGTGAGCAATGTACGTCAAACAAGCCCCCGGCCATTTTGGATTTTTTGATTCCGGTATTTGGCTGCATAAAATTCTGATAACCGATTCATTAAAAGGCAGATTCATTATTGAATTTGATTTCATATATATATTTTTAAAATGTATATTGTTTTATTTCTATGTATCATTTGAGTTGAAAGGAAAGCAATGCTGGAGAATTAAATTCAAAAGGAGATGAAAGAAAACTACTTTAATTATCAGTTGCGTTGCATTCTACTTTTGGACAATTATCAAGAGGTACACAATTAAAGAGTTGGGAACGAGTGTACACATTGCGCTATTTACACAGAAAGATTTTTTTTTTTTAACTTTGCAAACTGAACTGCAAGATCTCCACTTGCGGATGTTGTGAAGTGGGCACTTCGATACAGCCTTCAACACTTGATCTATGTGTCCTTCACCCCCCTTCCTCCTCCTCCATCCCCCTCAACACACACAGTACTGGGGTGCTTTTAAGATATACATGAAAAGATAATAATAACAATACTAAAGCATTCAATGATTTGATTTCAGCAATGATTCAGAGGTTTCGATACACATGTTCGATGTCATGTTTCAAAATGAAATGAAATATGATGCCATCCACCACACATATCAGAGGAGCGCAGAACTTGACTGCTTGTGCCTCTATCAAATCCATTGAAATTGGTTCCACCTGGTCTAAAGTCTCGTCTTCGTCTACTCTCTGTCACCAAACTAAACTAGATTTCTCCCGGCACAAAAATGAAGATGCACCATTTTTTTTACACAAATAGGGTCCTGGATGTATATGTGGCATGTGGGAGAATGACTTCCTTCTCACACCAGTGCAAAAATGAGAATGTATGTCTTAAATAAAACGCATGGCAACCGACATTCAACATCTTCGGTGCGTCGGGTGTCCGTGCTGTTTCCGTTTAGAGTGCGGCCAAATGCACTCCGGCTACGTGCGGCAATCACAGCGAGATTGTGTTTGTGCCAACGAGCGATTCGATATCTGTACTTTATCAGACGGTAATCTGTTGGCGCAGGCCCAAATGACTCCTCTCTTGACGTGTCATCATTCACATACATGCACGTGTGAAGACATCTTTACAAGCGGGTATACACACATTTTGCGGCCCCTCCACTTGGGCTGTTAGTCTAATTTATGAGGCGCCGTTAATTTGGCCTAAACGCTCCTTGCGAGACCTCCCTCCTCTCCTCCTCTCTCCATCCCTCCTTCTCGCCCTCACGCTCATCAGTCACTCGGCAGAGTAAATCAGAGGGGAGGTATTGCACAGCAGGCAATACGTAGACTGGACACCTTGACTAATATACCGCTGTACTTCTCCCTCCTGTATCTGAGCCTCAATCCCACCCACCACCCGCCCCCCAAAAATAACAACACACAATTCTCTCCCCCATATAGGTCTCCCTAAATCAAATTTGGCTCCTCTCTTCATAAGTTGGGCTCGTCCTCGTCCCCATCCGCACTTCTTGCCCTGTCTGCTGCGCTTCTTCCTGATGCACTTTCCCTCTACTCGTCCCCCGACGCCTCCACCCACCATCTTCTGGCCTACGCTGCTGGTTTATCCCTCTCCACCCGTCCTTCCTCACTCCCGTACCTCGCCTTTCTACCTCCGCCTTACCTTACCTCCTCCCCCGTTCTCCTGTTCTCATGTTAGGTGTAATTTTAGAACAGAAGGCATGAGGGGATGCTTTGTGGAGATGTGTGTGTGTGTTTGGGAGGGAGGGAGGGAGGGGAGAGAGAGAGAGAGAGAGAGAGAGAGAGAGAGAGAGAGAGAGAGAGAGAGAGAGAGAGAGAGAGAGAGAGAGAGAGAGAGAGAGAGAGAGAGAGAGAGAGAGAGAGAGAGAGAGAACATGAAAGCTTCTCATAGTCCCTGTACAGCACTCAGATGGGTGTGATTAAGAAACCAAGCCTTGGTTTTAACACACACATGTACTTGCACACACACACACACACACACACACACACACACACACACACACACACACTCAGATTGTTCATTATTTTGTTGCCATCCTCTTGGATCTTATTTTGACAGTGGGCGTGTCTAATGGTGCAGTTGGTGCGCGAGAAAATATGTCTTCCTACGCCATCTGATTACTCTGCATTGGTCGAAAGAAGTGAACGGTAACAGTAAGCATCTTGCCTTTGGGTCGATGGCGCATTGTTAATTCTATTCAAATTGCACACGAGAGAGTCGCTGCGCGGGCCTCCCCAGCACACTTATACACGAGTGTCCATCTTCACAGTCCTGTGACTTTTCCACCCTTGAGCCCACCAGGTCTATTTATTGTCTTTCTTTCCCTTCTCATTGCTCAATGCTCACTAAGCCCCCTGCCCCTCTACCTGTCTTTGTCCTCTTGCCCATTCTTGACTCTTTCAAATTCCCATGGCTCAAAAGCTCCTTTTCAACAAGTAAACATCCCAGCATCGCCGTTCCAAGGCCATCCACACCCCGCCGTCTCGTGTTGGCCGCCCTGACCGAATCCATATACGTAACGTCACAAGATAACGCGTGCTCGTCTTGTTCTTTGTATAGTTAATAGAACTTACTGAAAGTATTTCAATGGAAGTGCCGTAATGGTATTTTGAGAAGGTCATTGTAGAAATGGTTATTATGAATGCATCTGAAGGGACAAGATTCATCCACAGTGGCACCCACAAATAATCATTATAGATGTAGTACTTGTATAATTATATGCAACAACTCTCGACGGAAGGACCGGTGTGTTCACACTCATGTCAAATCTTACTATCAGCTTCTTAGGACAAGAGAATCAAATTGTATTCAGATTTGAATATTTCGAGAGTACTGAAAAGTGTCTTTTTTTCGTTGAATTTACTCCATTTTATTTTTATTTTTGTCAAGGGGCTGTGCCAAGCAAAAAGATCCTTTTTTTTTTTTTAATATCCTACATCTGGTTCCAGATGATTTTATTTGCGGCAACCACTCGACAAAATCAAATTGAGTAAATTCAACATGGATGTTGGTGCATTTACTCAATGCATTTTATTTTATTTCATGGTAGCAAAATATCTTTCATGCCCATTGCAACATTTACAGAGCATACTGTCCAAATAAGTGGCACCTACAGGTGAGTTTACACATTGCACCCAGCCCACCTGTATCTTTTCCTTTTCCCCAGCTAGCCGCAGAACCCTCCGTGGCCTTCAGCTGTTATCACAGTATAACGTAAATCACTGGCTGGGAAAAGTCAGCGACCCTACTGTTAGCACGCTGCCAGCAATGTCAGAAGTGATAAATCCTGATTTATGCTGCTGATCCCATCGAACATGACCGGAATGTGCTTACAGGTGGATTTAGTTCACAAGTCAGGCAGGAGCTCCCACAGAAAATAACCAATTGCTTTCTGTTGCATGTGCTGCTTGTCTCTTTTCTTTGCTTTTTCTTTGCTTCTTTTTTGTTTGGTTTTTCTTTCCACGTTTTGAGGTGGGCAGCACGGTAGACGTTCGGTTTGCACAACTGCTTCACAGTTCTGATGTTTGGGGTTGAAATCGTGGCTACGGCCTTCCTATGTCGAATTTTTATGGTTCTCTCCTTGCTTCCGTTGATTTTCACTTTCCCAGCTTTGCTTCCTCACATTTTCCCAAAACATACGCTTGGTTCTTTGAAGACCCTAAAGTGTCCATCGTTGTTGTTGTTGCCCATGACTTGGTCTATTAAAATTACAATCAGTCCTATTACTGTTATTAAGGCAAGACAGGGTAATGGATAACATTTTGATAATCATTTTTTGGTTAGTTGGCAAAATCGGGTTTTGATGGAGCTTTGTGGAGGGGTCACCCAAGTGCAAGATCCAAATAATGTTCTAATAATTCTGAATTAAAATGCAGATGGAGGATTTGATGTTGTCTTTTGAGTTGGATTATTGTTCCGCAAAAGTTTTGTTTTGTTTGTTTGTTTGTTTGTTTGTTTGTTTGTTTGTTTTGTTTTGAACACAAAAATGTTGCTCTTCTCCATTTTTGTCATCCTACCCCCTAAGACCACTCCCTACAACCCAAAGAATTGTACAGTGCTCATACCAGAGAGCTGCAAAGAAGACATCGTTTTTTTTTTTTTTTTTAAAACCTCAGCTCAACTCCCCTTGAATTGGACAGCGCTTTGGGAAGATGTTTATTCAGACAGACGAGACAAAAGTAGACATTTGATCTGTTTTGATTGGCGACAACCAAACAATTCATTTTCTGCCAGAGAATCTTATCCCAGCCGGGTAGCATGACAAGTAGCATCATCATTTGCTTTGCCTCTGCTCCAGGGTGACACGCTATCATATGACACTATACATCTGAATTCCACCGCACCAGTCTGTGGCAAAAATTAACAAGCGGCACATAGAATGGATTAAACATCAAGGCAACCGGCGTTAAATGTCACGTGGTACTTAAAGCTCAAGACATGTAATATTTTATGAGGAAGAATGGGATAGCATACAGAATAAAATTAACACACAGGGCTTGTAAGCAACTA
Organism: Hippocampus mohnikei; assembly: GCA_026261675.1. Classification (NCBI taxonomy): domain Eukaryota; kingdom Metazoa; phylum Chordata; class Actinopteri; order Syngnathiformes; family Syngnathidae; genus Hippocampus; species Hippocampus mohnikei. Next base: position 676,198 of record JAKGUB010000326.1, on the reverse strand, counting down.
CTGAAATGTTTTGACTGAGGCAAACAAGGGAAACACATCAACAGATTTGAGCGGCGATAGACTAGAAAAGATCCCGTACGCTCTGTGTTCAATGGGAAGTAACGTCCACGTGATATGGATTGCACAAACGGCTGAAATTTGAGCTGAACTGCACCTGTAAATGCATTCGGGTCATGTTCTATGGCATCAGAAGCCTAAATCGGGGTTTAACGGATTCTGACATTGCTGCCAAGCCGACAGAGAAGCGATAAGAGGAAGAAATAAGTCCAGAAGGAGCTCATACTGTTCTATTGAGAGACAGACACATGGATTGAATTTATCTTTGAGGGTGCGGGGATGATGCCATGCCAAAAAGACTTTTGTTCGATAGACAAAATGTTGGTGAGAGCCAAAACATGTGCATTGCATTTGCACTGTGCAGCAAATGATTAAACTCATTAAAATTAAACACCATCTTTCAAATGTCATTCATTTCATAATTACCGGGAGTATTTGTGCTCATTTAAGGTCTTATTACTGTACCTCTACAGGCTGAGAAGGTCATGTGTTTCCCTGTGTCTGTTTATTTATTTCATGAGGTTTCGGTCACTCAAAAGCTCTTTGGAAAATAAAGAGCGGAAAATAGCAAAATATTTCAATTTCGGGTCATGAGTTCAGCAATTTAATCAGTGTAAAAAAAAATAATTCAAAGAATATATCAGTTTCCTGGCATTTGATCGTGGTTAAAGAATTGATTAAAAGTTAAATTGTCATTTCGCAGTATTAAAATTGTGTGCATGTGCGTGTGTGTGTGTTTCTGATGCTACATCAAGTGATAGGTTGTTTCTGATGTGTTTTTATGAAATGCGCTGTTGCAAATTATTTTTGTTTTCTTTTCCTCTTGGACAAACAGCCATGATTTGTTTTATAAACAGTCAGACAACTCACATGATGCAGATTCAGGAAGAGCCCCAACATCTCAGGGATGCGCACGGTGTACTTTTCCTCTTTCCAGCGACATTTCTATTGGGTGTTTAGGTGTGATTGCGTGCATTGATTTTGTACGCTCAGCCTTATCATGAAAAAAGGTGATGAAAGTCAATTTCTCAAATTTTATTTGTTCGATGCACATGCATGTTCATGCCTATTATTTTCCCTCCCTTTCTCTGCGACTACCAAAGGATCAACAGCACTACTTCAACAGTCTGCGCACATGATGAGTTTGGATGATGCTTGTGTCTGCTTGGTGGTTTTAACGCAGTAACTTGGAGTGTTACGGTTGCTTGTCAGGCTGAGAGAAAAAAAAAAAAACATCAGCTTGGGGTCCTGTTAAACTAAAAAAGGACCAAAATAAAGTTTTATGTAATTGCTGCAAAGGAGAGCTGGCAGAGCTTGGAGGAACGGGAAAATAAGCCGGGCAGCGGGTGCTTATTTGAGGAACAATTTCCTGCTTGTAACTAACGAGAACTCAGCTTTTTGTGTTTTAATGATAACATGTCATCAAAAATACTTTTGACATGCAAATAGGGCTATCAATAATTGCGGTTCAGAACCCTTAGTTGAACATAAACAGTGGAGCAACACATGTAGACAAATAATCAAACACTAATACAGTTACAACATATTACTGAGTCAGTTATAGTAGCAGTGGTAAAAAAAAAGTACTTTTATAAAACAAACAAACTTTTATCTGATAGGTTGTAGAGTGGGAGGCTGGAACAGATTAATGGCATTCCATTCATTTTAATGAGCAAGTTGATTTGATGTACAAATGTTTTGAGGTATGAGCGAATGAATTGAACAGTAGTTGCTTGGCACCCTAATGCCCCAAGATGGTGACAAATGCCTCTCTACAGGATAAGTAGGACTAGTTTTGTATTAAACACGCGTTTGGAGCTATTTTCGTCCATTTTAGGGCATTTCAGAAAGACTGCAAAAATCCTTCAATTGGTGAATTTGCAAGCAGTCAACTGCAAGTAGTCGTGGGAACACTGTATGCCAAATATTATCCATCTCATCAAGACGTTCTAACTAAAAAAAAAAAAAAAAGACTAAATTCAAGTACGGCAAAATGGCAGACATCTGCCTTCATTTCAGATCTTGTCTACTGGCATTGTGTCGCCGCTCAATTTTGTCGCTTCCCTTTCTGGACCTATATTCGGTGATATCGGGTATGTGTGGATTGAAACACGCTGTACATTTACCCACACACGCATCTGAATCCCTGATCGGTGAGTGGCCATCCACTAACTTGTCCCTCTGTAGCCGGCCGAGAAGGATGTGTTGAGGCCTCTGGGAAACTCTTAATCATGTTGCTCATCTCGCCGTTGTGACGTGTGTGCACTTTGACAGAGCACGCGCGTGAGTTATGTGGAAGCTTGTGTCTTTATCTCCCTTCCCCTTCTGTCTCTTTGCCTCCATTGCTCTTTTAGCACCTCCATCACCATCTGTCTGTTCATCCGCTCATGCCCGGGTCTTTGGACTTATGTCTGCTTGTCTTGTTCTTATTTCGCTATTGTTTCGTTTTTTTCCTCAACAATATCGCGCCCAACACCCACATCCCTTCGTCCATCACCCCCCTCGTCTGACTTCACTCTCTCTCTCTCTCTGTCTGTCATACTTTTCTGCTTTGCGGTGAGAACGATGGTGGATGTGCTTGAGGAGAATTATGGCAGGATCCCATCTCTATCAGGTGTGGAAAGGAAAGCGATAAAAGGGAGAAACAGATGGAAGATGGAACAGGGCGCAGAGAGAAGAAGAGGGGGAGGGGAAGAGAATCATAGAATGTATGAGAAGAAAGAGTAAATTATGTTTTGCACGTTCAAGAAAGACAACAAAGGAGAGAAAAATGAAAACCAGCTCAATATTTGTCAATGGCCCATACAAGGTTTTAATTCATCTGAATCACTCGACTGTATGATTCTAATAAGATCAGATGTTTTCCTTCAAAATTAAAGAGCTTTGAAACATATTGATGATACAATGGCATGCAATGAACAGTGGCGCTGAACAATTAATAGAATTTCATCAGCATGTTTTAAAGCTGCTTAACTCTCTCTCTCTCTCTCTCTCTCTATATGTGTGTGTGTGTGTGTGTGTGTGGGGTGTGGGTGTAATTTATTTATATGCAAAGTAAATAAACCCCTTGAAACTCTCTGGCCACACCCCGGCCTCCGTGGGGACGGAACATTTTGATATCTGTGGTTTTCCTGCCATTTTCACATTGTTAATATCTGCCTTAAGTTATTTTATATTTACTGCATATTTAAAGTATAAATATACTATTGATCTGAACACAAACTCAAAAAGAATTTGCCACAAGTAAAAAAAAAAAACACATTTTATTCTCACCGTCAACTTCACTACAAAGCATTACTTTGACACCATATGAAGAAAACAACATGGCTGAGTAGTCGTTGTTTTAAGTAGGTGTGAATTTTATTGAATGAAACCCTGACTGTGGGTGGTGTGATTAAAACTAAAAAACAAAGAAACAAAAAAAACCGACATCCCGACCACCCCTCACTGAGGTGTTGTTTCACACTGGCCACCCCATTGAAAAATGTCTGGCCACGCCCCTGCTTACTGTCAATCCACCACAGGAGCTTCGTGTACAATACAATTCATAATTGTATCAGGAGCTTTGGACAAAGAGGAAAAGAGGTCAACCATTATTTCTTACCACAGAGTGGGAGCTCCCACATTTGAAAGCCCGGCCCGTGGCAACCACAAACCAATTTGTGATCCTGTAGCAAATGGAGCAACGTCACATTCTTGTTTAAAGCTCTCAACCGTACAGCGCTGGGGATTTTTTTACCGCTTCAAATTGCAGCCAAGTTGAGTTGCAGTGAATATGTTTAACCATCTAATAGATTATTGACACAGTTTTACGGCCCCGAGAGGTTACATCCATCTTTAAAGACTGACTGCCTTAAGTACAGTTCGCAGACATCATTCGTCTTCTACTTTGCAGCGATCTCGCTCCTGTCTATAAATAAGCACTTTACTTCAACGGGATATAACTGCATCGACTTGCCCAGAATTTTTAAATATTTCAAATATTTGGAAATCACTGTTGAGTAAGCAGTTTTGTCACGGTTCTTAAAATAATTTAGTAGGACTATGCAAAAGCTACTCGAATAACATTCCCTAACCTAGTGTAGAAGATAGACATACTTTGGCTGTTTTTTTTTCTTACAAAAGCAAAAGAAGATTGAAAAATAGCTTTGAAATTATATGTGTGCCATGTAACCAAAAGATGGAACAGTATCATGAGGAAACAGTGTGAACCCCATTCAGGGATGAAAATGTTACCATCATAAAACCATTTACCTCCAATGTTTTAAGTAACATTGAAACATTTCTGATTTCAGTGCTTGAATTGTACATTTCATTTGTTGTGTCCCATGAGGGGAGTGATTCATCAGAGTACGTGGCTCACTTCCTGCCAGACTAAAAGAGCTTCTTTCATATTTATTTAGCCTGTATTCCAAATTAGAATTGGGTGTGTATTTTGAGCGGAGCAGGAAGACCCCTCTTGAACGCTTTTAAAACTGTACTTGCCCAGCACTTGAGGACATTTAACTGCATACTAAATCACATTATGGGGAAGAAGGTGCACTGTAAAAAACAACACTTTGTGCCTTCTGTTGTATAATGATTACTAGAAAATTATTTTATAGCTGTATTGAAAAAAAAAAACCCCATCGCATTAAGTGTTCTGCCTCTTGCCACTCTAAAAGAAATAACCTGAGAATGCATAAAGAAAAGAACACATGGGTTTGCACATGTTCTTTTGCACAGATAAAAATGCCAAAGCTCAGAATCTGAAGATGTACCATAAGCACAAAGCATTGCACAGTAGTTCATACGCCCTTGAGGCAGGATGTTTCAACTTCACATAGGTAGTCTACTTTGTCAGCAAAAATGTGGCCAAACACTAATGAGGTTAACGGCGGAATTCAAACTACCCAACGCAACAATCGCTAATGCTCTCGATTACGCTTACCCGTTGTGCAACCCTTTTTCCTTCCAAAATGCAATACGAAATAGCACAGGATGCTTTTCTAATTTGAGGCTCTTTTTTACCCTAAGAGAGGACCGATGTTAACAGCTGAACAGACATAAAGTGTCTGGACAAGATTTAAAGTGCTTTCTCTGTTTTCATTATTCCACTACACTGTGTGGCTTGCATTTCTCATTAGAGCCAACCTTCCGACTAGGGGGTGGAGGGGGAGGAAAATCTGCTAACTTAGCTAAAAAAACAACAACAACCAAAATGTCTGCCTCAATACTATAAATAATCATTTTAACACCAGCATTGCGACACCCGGAACCAATGTTTGGCCACTTCCATATTTACCGCATGCTGTCACTGGCCACATTTTCGAGCATGAGCTTAAGGTCCTGATCAAGGTGGTGCGAGCGAAAACTGTTAATAGTTGTCAGAGATTTTTCTCGGACAAAGTTAAAGAAACGACTCGGCACACAGGGAAAATTGTCTTCAATGTCGACGGAAGCGGATCTCTGAGAGCGAACGACGGTTTAGTTGCTCCGTGATCACACTCCCCGAGCCGCCCTCCGCGAGTTCGACCTTTTATTGTAACATATGCAAAATACAAGAAAAACACTGCCCCCGATATTTGCATGCCGCACCCCCGGTCCGGCCCCTCGGTAGTGATTGGTTACCTGTGTTTAAGCTTTGAACCACCAGTACGTTGGCGCCTTTCTGTCTGGTCTACGATGAACCAACATGTCGCAGACGTTGCGGATGGCCAATGTCGCCTGGGCGCGGCGGGTGTTCTCAAATCGTCTTTTGTTGTTCAACCGCTGTTCCCGAATTATTCATTCCCTTTGTGACCAAGTTTCGCCCTCTCCCTGTGATCGCCCACCTACATTGATGTGCTAATTGTGGACTCCAACGGCCCTCCGGCCAGGTGGCCGGTGCCTTTGTGCACCGGCATTTGGGGGTGCTGTATACGCACCTAAACAATTTGGATGTGACCGACTTAAAATGAAACTTTAAACATGATACAATTTTGCTCATAAATTCCTCTAACATTCCCACCTCTGTATCATAATTAAAGTTTCTTCTAACGCCCAGGTGACATTGAGATGCAATTGCACGGGTGGGAGGAAAAACTGTCCTGAGGAGGATGGGGGTGTAACAAGATCAGGACAGAAAACCCTTCCCGGGCAATGGCTACACCTTAAATGGAACCCAAAATCTAACCTAAACACTCATGAAATGAAAATCAAAAACCTAATCTAAGCACACATAAAATGAAAATCAAAAACCTAATCTACCTGTATACTAACTACTAACTAACTAACTATGTACAAAGTAAGCCAACCCAAAACATCAAACAATCACATCTGCAATGCCTTTCTGTGAAGTCATCATACGGGCTTACATAAGGTTACAGTAAATCATCATCAAAAGGTTACAGTAAAACATCGTCAAAATCAGTGTTAAAGTAATCTTCGTCAGACTCCGTGTGCACCTGTTGGTACTGCGACATGGCCACAGTCAGCTGAGCCGCCACTTCACTTTGATAGCATCCATGAATTTGGCAGCACAACCAACCTCTGACCAACGGGATCCTGCAAGCGACGCGAAAACAGGAAAATAAAAATACACAATCGTCTCTCCTGCCTCCCGACGTTGAATCCCATTAGGCAAGTCACTCCTTTCGTGGGCCTGTGTGTCCACCTTGACTGCTCTTAGGCACATGAGGATGATGCAGATGATGCATAGGCAACGCTTGACTGCCCTTCCTGTGGTCTTCGGCGCGCGCAAGGTCAGCGCACTTGGACTTAGGTGCTGATTCTCCTTCCTGGGACTGGCGTCGCTAGGCCCCTCAACCTCGAACCGAAGGAGCTTGCACTGCGACTGGTGGATCGAGCCGTCGCGTCCTTCGATCTTGACCGCAGTTTTTGTTGCTGCAATCACTTGGGAGGGGCCATTCCAGCGTTCACTGTCCCAGAGAAGGCTTTTCAGCACCTTGAGGAAATTCTGATCACCACTCCGGACCTGGCGAGTCTGTGGAGCAGAACATTCTGGCAAGTCATTGTGCCTATGCATCTCTTTCTGATCAAATAGTCTTTTAGTCTCTCTCATTGTCTTAATGAGCCTGGCTTTGACAGTTCCACAAATCCAGCCGATTGCGGGTGGTACGCACAGTGTCGCTTCAAATCAATGTACAACAATTCGCACAATGCTTTCACGAGAGTTCCCGAATCATCGCGAGCGCTCAAAGACAGTTCAACCCATACATAAACTAAGACGAGACAGTATCGTTTCACAGATTATTCAACGTCAACAGAAAATTTTAAAATGCGTAAACCCATGTGTGTTATAATAGTGGTGCACCTGTGCTATCATCCCCCCTGTTGACACATGTGACAAGCCATGTGTCAACCTTGCAGCTTCCCGTCTTCCAATTTCTTTAACCCTGAGTCTGGTTTTGCTCTTTCATTTGTCCGATATTTTTGTTCTGTGTGAAGTGCTAAAACTTGTCTTAATTTTCAAATCATCATGTGTCGTGCTCTGCGCCTCTATTGCTAGTACGTCACATATTCTTGCAATTTGTTAGCTGAAATGAACGGCCAGAGTGGTCATCACATTCCAATTGATGTATTGACGCACCCAGCCATCCTGTGTTTCCTCGCACCCCGGATTGGTGGGGGAGGGACTCCACAGGTGGTTTGGAACGGAGCTGGCAAGGTTATTCATGGTTTTCCATTCACATTGCTCTGGTTTGCAGAGCGGTATGTAAATGTATTGCCCTTGTGCGAGGAGGGGCTCGACAGCCCTTCCCACCCGCGCTGTGGCGAAACACCACTGATCTTTCCAATACACATGTTCAATAACAATACCCTGAGGTTCCAGGCCCAGAAAAACTTTCGTGTAGTCTGGGTCTGGTCCCGGTGTCTGCTTACGTCTTATGGTCACGTGCAAGTTGTTCGCCGTTTGCACGTTACCTCCTGGCTTTAATTTGGTACCTGCCAATCGAACTAGACATTCGGAAATCCGAGTTACGTCATCGTTCGGTAAATCGAGTGTCCAAAAATAGCGAGCATCATCTTGACTATTCCCCACGCGGGCTTCGACCTGGCCCTTGTGATTTACAATGGTGTAAATCTCGAGTTGCGTTTGAGCATCTCGTCCCAATAAATTGTGCGGAGAACGAGGGTTTAACGCAGCTTCGACGAGTGCCTTCCGGTCTGGGTTTGTGGGGGAAGTGATGGTTACTGTTTGCGATAACATCAGGGGCTGCACGGAACCATGTGCTCCCTTCATGCAAATTTTGCCGTCGCTTGGCTTCACGGTATCACGATCCCACCGACCGAGAACGGTGACGTCTGCACCGGTATCAACAAGGAAAACAGTCGGGTTTCCTTCGACCATCAACGTCATTTCCGGTTTAGTCATGGACGAGGTTTGACATCTCAGCAGGTAGTTTTCCGTGTCAAAAACATGATTGCTATCGGCTGAGATGTCACCCTCGTCCTCACTTGAGGAGGGCGATTCAACCAAAGGCGCAGAGGCCTTAACTGCTGTCATAGCTACCTTCTCTGTTTTATTCTGTGTTGGTCGTAAATCCTCCTCATCTGATGAGGAGGTGCCCGTGCTACTATCACGCTCCCGCACGCGCCTGTCCTTGCGCCGTTGTCTACATTCTTTTACCATGTGACCCTTTTGCCCACAAAGGAAACATCTGCCTTCAGCGAAACGTTTTTGGTCCCTGGGAGTTAATCTGAAGGGAGCAAACGACCTTGTTTGGTTGTTACTTTTATGAGGAGGACCCGATTTTTTCTTGCCCGCGCGTGGGTCTTTTGCGGCATAATAAACGTTGGTCACGTGACTCTCATCCTTCTTTTTCTTGTTCTCGAGTCGCTCGAAATTCCGTGCGTAGTTCAAAACCTCATCGATCGGACATGTTGGCCAATTCAAATTATGTCTTTTAACGTATTGGGTGACGTCCGGACGTGCCTGGTTTAGTAAATGCTGTTTTAAATGCGAATTAAACAAGTCTGATTGTGTCTCAGGAATACCGCCGTGTATTTTGAACACTGTCCGCAGACGGTGGAAAAAGTCGTCTGTAGTTTCGTCAGCCTTTTGAATGCATGTGGCAATTTCTTTTGGATTTTGCGTCCGCTCGTACGCCTTGGCGCAACGTTCCATAATTTGGTCAAGGGGCCCCCCGAGCTGCGTGAGTTCATCATAGCACAGATAGCCTCCCGCAGCCCTTCTACCATTAAAGTTGCCCACAACTGCGCCAAATTTAGAGCCGGTCGTCAACGAGAGTAATTTAAGCGTTTCGCCTGCGTTAAGCCTATGGCTGTGGACTAAATCTGATAGTTCTCTCACAAACTCGTCTGGGTTGTCTTTCGGTTTTGGAAGCGACGCGGCGATGTCTCGAAATTCGGCTGGCGTCCACGGTCTATATACATACAGCGATTCATCTTTCGTTGACGGCATTTGAACCATAGGGAACGCTTGGAAAGGGTACTCTTCGGATTTAGGTTCGTGCGAATTATGCTCTAGCGGGGTGGACGGGTCAAGGATCCGCCTCCACTCGCCCACCGTGCCTTTGGAGCGCGTTTGGTGTTGGTGTCCAGTGTTTGGACCATCCTGCGTTTTGACCCGGTTCTCTGTTTCCGAATGCGGGGGGAGAGCCGGGTACAGCCCTCCCGAAATGGCGGCCGCTGGAGCGGCTGAGGGTCGCGTTGCAGCAGCCGCTGCAATTAAATCCTCATCCGGCCTTCGGCGTTTGTCGTTCGTCTTTTTAGCTCGTATTCGTTTGGCCCTTTCAACGAGGATTTTACACTTATACCATTGTTTTCCGTGTTCATTATTTTTTCGCTTTTCTTTGTCTTTTAGCGTTAGTTTGCCCAACACTGTTTCCAACTCATCGCAATCATTAACGTCTCCCGAGAATCCGTATTTCTTTTTCCACTTTTTCACGAATCGCGTTGACCCTCTGTAGTCAATTTCAGCCAAACGTGTGTTTTCGACTAACGCTTCTACATCGTGACGCGCAGTCGTCTGTCGCGTTCCGCTCAATTGCCAGCAGCCCGATGACTCCCGTGTCGCCATGTTGCCTAGCAACAACCAGAAGCGTTTACAGGTATTTTACACACAAAAAAAAATCGCGATCTAATTCTGGGTCGTTACCCGAAAGGAAACAATAGCGTGATCGCCAATCACACTTACGCACTAACACAAAACAATACGCGCAACATACGCATACAACGTTAGACATAAACATACGCCGAGGTGGTCAACCTCTGCAGGAAGGCAGCGCTTCCTTACCGTTTATGCTTAGCAAGAAACGGTATCTAAATGAGCCAATGCTCTCACAGATGCGCTTGGGCTCTGTGTCCCGTGGGAATCGAACTTCCCCCGTACCGCTAACCACAAAACGGTACTCGAGCTAGCCTACTACTTTTCGGCATTAACTCGTCTAATTCCGTCACTCAGTGGAGATAACCGACTACGCAACGGTTACTCCACCACGCCGACTGACCTTATTTTCCGACAATTGTCCCGATGCCGAGCCGATCCCAGGTCCGCTGGATGATGGCGTTTGCTCGTTCCCCACGGCGTCCGGTGCGCGGCTGGCTCCTCCAGGAAAAGTTTCCACGGGGTCTGGTTGGTCTTTGAGGCGCAAAACGCGCGATCAGCCACGGATCGTCCACCGGAGGAAATCGGAGAGTCCAACAAACAAGCTCAAATCCGTTCGAACAAGCGCATCATCCTGCCGACAACGCCAAGTTTCTGTCAGAGATTTTTCTCGGACAAAGTTAAAGAAACGACTCGGCACACAGGGAAAATTGTCTTCAATGTCGACGGAAGCGGATCTCTGAGAGCGAACGACGGTTTAGTTGCTCCGTGATCACACTCCCCGAGCCGCCCTCCGCGAGTTCGACCTTTTATTGTAACATATGCAAAATACAAGAAAAACACTGCCCCCGATATTTGCATGCCGCACCCCCGGTCCGGCCCCTCGGTAGTGATTGGTTACCTGTGTTTAAGCTTTGAACCACCAGTACGTTGGCGCCTTTCTGTCTGGTCTACGATGAACCAACATGTCGCAGACGTTGCGGATGGCCAATGTCGCCTGGGCGCGGCGGGTGTTCTCAAATCGTCTTTTGTTGTTCAACCGCTGTTCCCGAATTATTCATTCCCCTTTTGTGACCAAGTTTCGCCCTCTCCCCTGTGATCGCCCACCTACATTGATGTGCTAATTGTGGACTCCAACGGCCCTCCGGCCAGGTGGCCGGTGCCTTTGTGCACCGGCATTTGGGGGTGCTGTATACGCACCTAAACAATTTGGATGTGACCGACTTAAAATGAAACTTTAAACATGATACAATTTTGCTCATAAATTCCTCTAACAATAGTCATCACCAAAATTGATATGCACATCGGTGCTGATGTCCAAATAAATCCCCCAAAATATAAAAATGATCACCTCAATAATTTGGAGTTTAAGAAATGGAAATCGGTTTTCTACGTGAATTTTGATCACAGTTCTCGGACATCAAGTGCCGTTTTTCCTATGGAGAGGAAAAACACTCGGTGGCCCTAAAATTTAAAAAATATATGATCATGTCATTAAATATTTGTGTTAAAATCATCTATGTAATGATTGGTTGGGGATTTCGGACATCAATGATGTTACATTAAATGTTTCAGCGTTTTGGCTCAGAACTCCAGGCAAGAATTAAAACGACTTCTCCGTGCTGCAATCGCCGCTGTCATCAGGCCTCCACGGAGGAGTGGCAAGTCGACACAAGCTTTCTCAAGACGTGATTCGCTTCACTTTAAACTGTGTGCGGCTATTAGCGCTGGTGTTAGTGAATTAGTAGCTTGTTTGTGAAGCTTATTTGCATAGAGGTGGGCCATTTCTCTGCCAAATATTATGTTTATTGCCTCATTTAAATATACACAAATAACACTGGTGTGCCAAGATAAAATCTACTTGGCAGCGTATCAGTGAAGCATTTCACCATCGGCGGGTGCTTTGTGAATTACATCATCTGTTTGCCCCATTTTTCCATTTTTACCAGGTAGCACCATGCAAATGCCCAATTTTTTTTTGTCTTTGTTAAATATGGACTTTAATGGACAATAAGCCTGTCATGGATTGGAATGGTTGAGGAACCAGGTGCAGGGAGGCAAGACAGGAGTGCTTCCTTGAAACGGGAACTTAATTTAAAAGGCAAACAAGGTACATGGATATTGTTCTGTCTTGAGAAAAAAACAAACAAACACAAGTCTAAACAAGAAGAACATCACTCATGACAAAGCTTTGAAGTTCATTATCTGCAGTAATATGTCGTTTTGGCATTTTTGTCTTGTTAAAGGTCATCAACTGTCACCATAATTGATAGTGGTAGTCCTTGCCTGAGTTTTGTCAGCATCCTTCTGTAGTGCCTTGTCTTATAAAGCTACTTTTCATCCATCTTTGTTGGTTTAATTTCACATTTATAACTGCCTATTTTTATTTAGCACTGTGGCATTTCAGACAAACAAACAACCTATTTTAGCTTTACATCTTAGGTTTTGACATTAATTCTAAATGTGTCGCACTGTGTGGTTTTGCAACAAACGGTACAGTTACAAGAGATAAATACATATATATATTTTTTTTTTAATGTTTGACAGTTTAACAACCTTGACAAATTCAGTTTTATTGCCGACAAGGTAAATGCGTACGAATCCAAAACGACATTTCTATTGAGGAGAAAACAAAAGAATGGTGACATTACCACTTGGCAGCGGTAAATAAGGACTTTATCCTCCCATCTGTCAAGCAAATGGAGCGGAAACATGGCTAAAAGACTGTCAGCCTTTATCCTTTGGTGGGAAAAAAAACCCAAACGAATATCTCGATGGACCGATGAATAACCGAGCTGGTTTGACTTAGAAAAATTAAAATATAAAAAATATTATACATTATACATTATTATATACAATATACGTGTGTGTGTGTGTGTGTGTGTGTGTGTGTGTGTGTAAAGCTCACTGGCTGAGAGACTTTTATCAATGGTAGAGTAATGGTAGAGTAATCTTGAATTTTATACATATTGTTTTGTTGTTGGCAAAGGAACCATAAATTGTAACAACTGGATTTTTAAACTCCACCTCAAAATCCTCACTGAGAGAATTATGTGACTAAATAATGATAGCATGAAGTGTCAATCTTAACTCTCGAATCTAGAATGGCCTTCAGGTTGATTGCCGCTGCTGAACTCAGCTGTGCTGTGGATGGTAATGGATGCCCATGGATCACAGTTGATAAAAGTGTTAAATAAGAAAAAAAAAATGGAGCCCCACCAAAACGTGATGGTTTTTACCTTGGCCTCCACAGAGTTTGGTAGAAGTAGTTTTTGAGTTATGATGGTAACATATCTTTGCCCTTGCCTTAAACTTGGTTGAGGTAAAAAAACTAAAATAAATTAGAGTAGTGGGAAAAAGAGAGTGAGTATGTGAGAGGACCAGAGAGAGAGAGAGAGAGATTTTTAATTTGAATGTTTATAATAAAATTTGTAGTCAATCTTGCCACAGTTTGACATTTGGAATTCATAAGTCATTCAGTAGGTGCCGCATAAAGCAGAGCTTTCCAACTTCTTTGTGCCCAAATTTCAGACTTTCAAAGTCACATGATCCATACCATCACATCAACATATGCATATGCATTAAGAATGAATAATTCAATCATTCACAATCAAAACAGCCTTTTGCCTTTATATGTGTTCTTAATCATTAAAATAGCTTTTACTGTGCCATTTCACACCGACACTGTACTGTACCACCTCATAAGAACTCGTTTCTGAGCGACCAGTGCATTTTGGATAGGCTGTCGTAAATATTAATGAATGACTCTTGGCACCTACCACCCCCTCCTACTGTACATTGTCAAACTGGCCTGAGAGAACACTTGCAGACATTGTGGACATCCCAGAACCATCTGAGAGATGCAGACACTCCAGAACGGGTCATGGCAGAATGTGAGACAGAGGCAAGGGAGTGAAAGACGGACAGCAGGAGAGAATGACAGTGTGCTCCTGAGAGGGACTTTGTGTGTCTTTGTGGGGGAATGTGAGAGCAATGGTGGCTAACTGGTCTGTCAGTCACAATCTGTGATTGGCACCTTGGGGTCGGCTGGCCCTCCTGTCAGGATTTAAGGCACAGGGTCACACACACACAATCGAACGGGATCTCACCCAGGCATTTTCCTCATATGGATCAGGCAGACCAGAAAGTTCTGCTCTGTAAAGCTGGAATGACAATAGTCGTACCACACTAAGGCCGGCCGCACACCAAGCAATGCAAACGAACACTGAGGTGGACCATCAAGACAAAATTACAGAACTGCACAAAACTGTGACGCTGAATTGGATATTGAGGCTCCACATACAGTAGTCTGTGTGATACAGTGGTACTTACTTACGAACGAACGTCTCTTCATACGAAATTTTCAAATTACAAAATGCCTCTACAGGAAAATATCGCCTGTTGTTACAAAATAAATTTCAAGATACGAAAGGTAAAAATACAGTCTGGGCTGAAACTCGCAGCTCCGAATTTCGGGAATGCAACATACTTATAGCTGCTCTGCCATTGGCTATTACCTAGCATCTTCCTAGCATCCCATTGGCGAAGAGGGACCTCTACCGTACGTGTCTTTGAGTATAGATCGATAGATATGTGTTTTCGCAGCATCCTCGTCATTCGCCTCTCGGGCCGTGAGGTGTTCCAATAGGTGTACGTAAATCTGAATCCCCAGAAAAAGTGTTCACCAGTCGGGCGATCGCTAACTCTGCTGATGTTTGCCTTGGACATTTTCGAAGGATTGTTAAAAGCCGACAAAAGCAAAAGTGGGATCACTTCTTTCCATAACGCCAGGCAAAAACCACTTGTGAGAGAGAACATGAACTAAAAAGGGCAAAAAACTATGAGGACGCAGTTAAATTAAATGACCATCATTTTTATTCTTTCCTCTTTGTTTTTTACATTATACACAACTCCCATTTATTGTCAATAATGTAATTGTAACATGTATTTATTACATATTATGATGCATTTTTATGCTTCAGAAAACATTTATGTCTGAATTTGGTGGGGGCTTGGAACGGATTAGGGCATTTACATGGATAACGCGTCTCAACTTACAAAATGTTCTTGTGAAGAAATTTCTTGCAGAATCAATTAATTTTGTAAGTAGAGGTACCACTGTATTAATATCAGTCCAAAAGAAGCCTAAAAAATGGCATGACTGTTAACGTCGTCAACAGAGTTTTTTTTTGTTATTGTTTATTATTTGGAGGAGGGGCCGAGACCTTTGAAAATTAGTTCCTGGATCCTGCACACTGAGTAACTGTTCACTCGGTTTTGACTGTGTCTCGCGTCACTCAGTGTGCAGCGAGCCTAAAACAGAAGGCCAAAAGCACACACACACACACACACACACACACACACACACACACACACAAACACACAATCTTTCGGCACAGCAAAGACTGTGTGAGTAGAGGTGAGGTCTCTTCTGAGATCAACTCTTGCTGACTAGAATTTAACCTTTGACATTTGACCAATGGCATTTTACCCTCTCAGCAATATGGCTTTGCACTGACGCAGTCCTCCACACCCCTCTGTATTTGTGTACACGCTTGTGGTTACACTTGTGGCGCTGTCATCTTTACGGTTTGGTACTGTTGTTAAAGTGAGGACCACCTAATCACGTTACTCTTTCTCTCTCCCTCTCTCCGTCTTCCTGGTTAATGTACACACATTGAATTTTCCATGAGGCAAGATGGCTCTAAACTGCAGAGCAGTGTCCTCTGTCGGACAGACATTAAATGTGTCCAGAGCATTGATCATGCATGCCGAAACACTGCGTTGTGTGCGCAAAAGAGACGTCACTATTGGATTAACGCTACTACGGCGTGCATTTGAATGTTTTCTCCTGAGAGAATCCATGAAGCGTTTGATGAATTATATATTAAAGGGATCTAAAAAAAGAAAAAAAAGCCATCAGCATTAATTTTTCATGTCAATAGTAAACAAAACACTGTACATCATTTGGTCAAAGCCACCAATTCATGAGAATGATTGCCATTGTTTACTATCAATACCTACACAATAGCTTCTCTGACAAAATATCAATATTGCTTTGTATTGTATTGTTATTGCGCACAGTCCAGTATCAATACCCCAGTGTCAACTGAATTAACGGTGTTGTTACTGTCCAGGTAAACCCAAGCAGTTGTAAATGTGCACTATTATGAAGATTTTAGCTTCTTATGATATGGCCTGACAACTCTGAACTGAATAAGCGCTATCGAAAATGGATTGAGAATTAATAGAACAGCGGTTACCACTCAATGCCAGGAGGTTTTGTGTTCAAATTTCAGCACAGGCCTTCCTGTGTGGAGTTTGCATGGTATTTCCTTCCACTACCATGTGGATGACTGCCACATCTGTGTCGCGCTGAGAAAAAAAAAGACACTTTCTAATTGAGGCCACTTTCATCTTTATCTAGAGGAAATCAAGACCTGGATTCCACTGAATATCTTGAATTTCAATGAAAAGAAGACAGAAGTAATGGTGTTTGCTCCCAGTGGCCCTGGGACTGAACATCCCGTCCTGCTGACTTGGGCCCCCTGGCTCCTTATCTTAAGTCTCGAACTTGGGTCTTAAACTGGACAGTGATTTGAAATTGGACTGGCAAATTGGTGCTGTTGTTAAATCCAGCTTCTTTCATCTTAGGTCGTGAGCTAAAGTAAAGCCTCTCCTTTCTCAAGACAACTTTGAAACAGTAATTCATGCCTTTTTCACAGCTCGGCTGGATTACTGTCATGCGCTTGACTTTGGAGTGAGCCAATCCTCCATTCAGTGTTTCCAGTTGGTCCAGAATGCTGCTCTTTGCCTCTTGACTGGAACTTGTAAGATGGAGCACATAACTCCTAGTCTGACATCCCTTCACTGGCTCCCTATGCATTTTAGAGTTCTTTTTAAGATCCTATTATTTGTTTCCAAATCTGTAAATGGCCCCGCCCGCCCCACCTTACCTCTCTGAGCTCCTCCACCCTAACGCACCTGCACGACGTATGAGGTCTGCAGGCCAGACACTATTAGAGGTACCGAGAACTCAGTGGCGACTCAGAGGGGATTGAGTCTTTTTCCATTGCTGGTCCTTCTCTTTTGGAATGACCTCCCGCTGAGCTTCAGGCAAGCCTCTTCGCTGCCCATCTTTAAAACTCATCATTTTTATTCTTTGGCTTTTGATTCAGCATGAGAATTACATTGATTTTGACTGTTTTTGTGCTTTCTCCTGTCTTTGATATTCATTTTGTGTTTTATTGTTTGTTTTATGAATTATTTCTGCTCCATGTACAGCACTTTGCATACAACGGTGGCTGTTTTAAAATGCTCCATAAATACGGTTGAGTTTAATTGAGTGGAGAGTAAAGCAATCGTTGATGCTGCATCGTCAAAAATGGCCAAAAGACATCTAAGCTTCTCCTCTTGCCGAAACTGTGTGTTAATTTTCTCAATAACATTGACTTGTCCTCAGAATTTACCAATGGCATACAGTAAATGTTCACTTGGCTGCCATTTGCAATTTTTACAATCTAATCAATACAGCTTAACACCTTCATTAGCGGTGTGTTGTCCATGCAGCGTTTGGTAATTACACCAGAGGAAACGTGTACACTTGGTGATGTGTGCGTGTGTGTGTGTTCACATACACATTAATGAGCACAGGTGTCCGTGTGTGTATGTGTGTCTATGTGTGTAAAGTGTGTACACACCAGTAGGGGGTTGTGGCTAATGGAGCCGTAATTCATGCTGAGTCTGGATCACTGCTGATTGCTATTGGTTGGATGCCGACCTAACGAGGGCAGAGGCACGCACACAAGCACACACACGTGCGTTTCATTCCTCTCAGACTTTCACTGTGGTACCAATGCACATAAACCCCTTTAATTAATATACAAGAGTCACTCGCCCAGACGATCCTCTCTTGACCTACATCATATACTGTAAAGGAACTAAGTCTTTGTGATAAAAAAAAAAAATATATATATATATATATATATATATATATATATATATATATATATATATATATAGTTGAACCTCTTAAGTCGATTTGACCAGATTTAAACATATATAAGTATTTCAATATGTTAATAATAATAATAATAATTCATTTTATTTAAAAGCGCCTTTCATGCCACCCAAGGACACTGTACAAACAATGAGGAAATACAATATAAAAAATAGATAAGAGAAGTATTATATAAAAACAGGACATAAAATCACAAGACATGGGAAGTGGGAGAATTAGGTATTGTAGGCAGTCCTAAACAGGTGAGTTTTTAAACGGGATTTGAAATGTTCATTTTTACGTTCTGAATAATCAAAAAAGTAACAGCTGATCATATTAAAACGTGAACGAAAAACACTCAGCGTTCACATCAATGTCACATTTTGACAACTCGTGGATCTCATTTTCAATTGTTAAACAAATTGAAAACAAATACCGACAATTAAAAAAAAAAAAAAACCTCACATTACCTTTGGAAAGTGATGAGCATGTGCCGATGCTGGAGTCTTGTTTCAATGTGAGCGCTTAACTGGTGTGAGTTCTTCTACTCAAGTGTGTAATGTAAGGTACTTTATCTCAACCAGAAGCAAGCCTCACACATGATTTATCTCAAACTATACTTAAGAAGACATTATATGAATTCCCTGGTAAGAATACAATTACTCATTCAACTCCCTTACCAAAGTGAGAGCTAAAAAATGACATCAAGCATCAAACTCTTAGAATCACTGTAGAAATCAATTCATTCAATGCATTATTATCATTATTATTATCGTCATCTTAATGATATGTTTAAAATCGCTCTCTTTGGCCATGGTACAACTGTTAGGGGAAGGGCGCCACACACGGATCCAAACGAAAAGGCCATCTCCCAGTGTCTATACTTCACGCAATGATCGCCCTGGCCAACTTCACACCATCCATCCATGGAGATCTGCTTACAGTCCCCGACGAACAGACTTTGCACACTTCGGTCTTCTGCATGGACGCCAGCGAGTCTATTTCCATTTTTGCAAGAATAAGGCTGCGGGCCTCTGGTCTGCTGGATTGAAAGGGACTGAGAGGAGTCGCTTCTATCAGCTGGGAAGCTCTCTCCCGTAAGAAAACTACACCCATGCGCACAGTTAGACTGTGCTCTGCGCTGGACCTGCGCTGGGCAAGGAATTAGGGCCCCTAAAGTTTAGTCATAATATATTGAAGGTGTTAAAAAATATGCTTTTGAAATAAAACCGATGAATCCATTTGTACCAACATCGAAACAATGGTTCAATGAAACGTGTTATTGTATTTTTAACTCTACTGAATACAAAACTATATCATTTATTTCAATTCATCCCCGCCCCCCAAAAATAAAACACATCGACCAGACATAGTCATCGTCCACAACTAAAATAATCCTCTAAATTGCATTACTGAGATAAAAGATTTGATATTTTCAACAACAATCTCTAGTAAACTGGGGACATGGACGGGAAGTTTGCTGCCACCGCCATTTTAGACATGTTATTTGAGCATCGGTTTGCCACATATTTATATTTTTGTTTTCCGTACCGCTGATCATGTCAACAGATCCCGTATGGTTGCCTTCACAGAAAAATGCAGCTGCGTCCTTGATAATATGTTTACTGAACACTAGCAAGCATTCACTTGGCTTATAGTATACACTAAAACTGTTTATTCTCTATAAAAAGTCCATGTGCTGGAAAACTGGAGAGTTCATGTGGCGAGTGTAGGTCTGTGTATGTGTTGTGTGTGTGTGTGTGTCTTTTGTTTGTCTGTGGTTCTACAATGTTCAATGTCCCTGAAAGCGACCAAAGTTTCTAAATCAAGTCTTTTATGAAGTTCTGCTGCTCTGGGCACACCATTAACATTTCATGTCACCCCGACTCCCTCTCTGACGTACTCCCATGGGCGCCACGCAGAAAGCACCTCTTTCAATAATACACCCTGCAAAAGTGCAGCGTATTTTATATATTGTGATGAGACCCGATATTATTTTTATGTGAGAAACACCATTAAGAGCGAGCGGCTGCCGACCTTGAACCTGCAAGAATTCCAACACTTCTTGTTCATTTTGACCAGTAATGCCTTAAATCTCCTCTTGGGGAGCAGGTTTTGTTTTTAATCAGAGCAGCGCCGTAGGGTGGAACTTTCTTTTTTTTTTCCCACTTAAGTTTCATCACTTTTCCCAGACTCTTTTTCTATCATCGTGTCCTCACTCACTCACTCAACGCTCTGCTCCCGCTTGTCAGTTTTGACGCGCGGCTTCACTTTAAGTATCGGGATCGGGCACGTAAGCTCGTCTCATTATCTCCCCGTTTAGGTGTTTGTACGTGTGTTTGAGTGAGTGACGGGTGGGGTGGGTAAGCCGCCTCGCCCCCACCCTTTTCCCCACCTCAAGTCTCCAGCCGCACTGTTTGAAATAAAGCGACAGATAATCGCAGGGCTCTGGTGAATGAGCTCATCTGAGCGCCAATCGATACAAGCGCCATAGCTTCAAAGCGAGGCTTCAAAGAGCAGAGGAATAGCCATATGCTCGACGTGCTCTCTGCGCGTGTAAGTGTATGAGAGTGTGTGAAAGACGGAAGGTGGGGGTGTGCGAGCAAATGTGTGCAGGGAGACCGATATCAAGATCACACTAACCAAAGTGGGCGAGACCGGATGAGGGAGTGCGTAGTCTTCCTTTGGTGGGGAGTGTGACAGTCACGCTGCAATAGTGTTTCCCCAATGTTTTGCTGAGGCCAGAATCGTATTCTACATTTTTCAAAATTTGACGGCACACACCCATCAATCAAAAATGTGGCTGAAAAGTAATGGCATTTACTCTCAAATATGCTCGGTCTGTTTAATTGAACACAAAGCTGATAAGACTTCTTTGCAAGGAATCCAATGACGTTCAAAGAATTCAAGTGTACACGGCAGTGCTTCAAGTAACGTTTAGGAACACATATCATTCAACCGGAGTTTTGGCAACACAAGTTTGTCACCTTGTGCTTTTGTTCCCATTCAAGACAACGGCGGTGTCTCATTCCGAACACTGGAGGTTTCTCTGCGGAGATATTGTGAGTGAGTGAGAGAGAGAGAGCGAGAGAGAGCATATCAATAAACGCTGCTGGACAAGTACTGTTACATTCAACACACTGAACACTCCCTCGCCCCCCAGACAAACACACACACACACACATTCATACATCCATGCATACCTGCACATGCGTGATGTTTCATTTCTTCAGTGTAGTTTCGCTTTCCTCCGTATCAACAGTTAAGAATTGATGCTCTGAAGTGCTTGTGATCACTTTGGCGACGCTCCTTCAGTTGAACAAAATGACTGTTTCGTGAGCCGCTAATCTCCTGATATTGCGACTGTCATCTTTTATTCAGCAAACCAGCAGCAGCTGTGGCCTTTGTTGAGGAAATGGGTTAGGAGAACACACACACACACACACACACACACACACACACACACACACACACACACAAAAACATACTAGACTGTACAAGCATATGGTGAGACCGTGAGAAGTGAAGGAAGGCGTGATTGAGAAAGGAGGTGTGGGGACACATGTACAGGTGTGAGGAAACGATGGCTTTGCTGAGAAGTGCGTTCACCACTTGCATGAAAATGAGAACTTGTTCTTCTCTGTGTGCGTGTCTGTGATTAGTCTGATTAGTCCGGTGTAAAACAGCAATTAATGAAACAATCTGCATGGCAATCTGAAAATAACACACACTCACACACACACACACACACACACGTGTATACACCAAAGCAAATGCAACATGATAACCAAAATGCCTTCAAGCAGCAATATATATAAAGATTGAAGATTGATCCAAAGTTGCGTTCCTAAGTTCCCAAGATCCCAAATTGCGTTTGCTAAATTGCATGTCCGCTCTCACAGATTATGCGTGCTTTTTGTAAAAGTGGATGGAGGTCGCCATCTTTAAAAGGTTTGTTTTGTACCGCAGGTAACGCGTATGAGTTTCACCATCGAACATTACTTACAGAACATTGTAAGCGCCAAATGAATTTCGAAGCGAGGGAATCGGAAGTGTTACCGGAAGAAGCAAATTAACGTGTGACTGAGTTACACTAAATAAATTGATCGCTTCAATAATTTGGGGTAAGCCAGCAACTGCATAAATGTTTTGTTTGATTTAACTCTTCCCGAGTGTGTGGCAATTTGATGCGTCTTGTGTAATACAGCGTTTAAAACTTCAGACCGCTCACCCGGATAGCTTCTCTTGGAAAAAGCTCGTGACCCGGACGCACGCAAATGCCGAGGTGAACGGAATTTTGTCACACTGTACGTGATGTGGCATAACCCTTTCTTGTGACTGGCTTTAAGATCATTCAGAAGCTTTTGCATTGCTGAATAGATGGTATTTTATGTATTTTTCTTTCTGGCATTGCAGAAATGTTTACATGGGCATGCCTGTCTGCACCTGAAAATTTGGTTTGCAGTTTGGTTAATCACATTGCATCTTCTGAATTAATCTAAATACCTAGAATTCGCTCTAAATTCCTAGACTGCCCATCCAATTTGGCACTCTGGCAGATGCAGTCCTGGTTGTGACCAGTTGGATCAACTTCCACATTTTTTGGGGGGTGAACAATGAAGTTTTAACATGCAAATATTTAGAAAATCAGGCTTTTTGGATACAATATTTTTGGAAATAATGGAATTAGTAACATTCCATTTTGGGGTGAATCCGGACATTGATGTATTACAAATTCCAAATTGTGTATTCTCAGGTCCATCATGTCGTTGGCGTGTCTGCCTCATAGTCAAGAAGTTTGAGTGGTGTATTTCTTTGACTATGAAATAGTAGCATCATCATCGTGTTGATGGTACACTGGCTTATAAGAGGAAGAGTAGCATCTCTGTTGTTGCCATGGCAACCATAGTCGACTTCCGGCTGATGAAAAATATACCGGTATATATATATATATATATATATATATATATATATATATATATATATATATATATATATATATATATATATATATATATATATATATATATATATATATATATATATATATATATATATATTTGTATGAAGAGGTACATAATAGTTGGGTGTGCGTGCGTACTGTGAGTATTAAAAGTGCACCTAGTTCAAGTGTACTACTGCACATTTGTGTACCGTGCATTTTGCAGTGAAGTAGTACGAGCCAGTGGCCGGCTTTTAACAGAATAAATATCAAATTTCCGTGGATTCATTAATCAGGGACAAATTGGATAGCGCAGGGCATGATAGATGCAAATGTTTGACGCTTGTGATTTAGCTCATTGGAAGACATAATGGGTGTCAGTCAAGTGGCCACTGTCAAGGTAGAAGTTTACAATGGAGTCATGCCCACGTACGTCAGTTGGCGGATACCAGGAATTCCCTTGCAAGTGTTCTCCGCACGGCCCGCACCATACTTGAGCATCACAGATATGAAAAAAAAAACCCAACAAAACAAAACATTTGTCACTCAAGTAGTTTTGAAGCCCGCGAACAACTGGTTCAAACGAACAAGACACTGGATGGAATCTCTTCAGGAGTGATTCTCCAGAAATGATCTGGTCCTTTCTCAGGTTAGCTGAATTCAGTCGCAAGTGATGCGTGCCACACACAAAAAAATATATAAAAATAAAGGGGGAGCACAACATAGAGGTCTCACTAATTACTGTACAACTGCATTCAGCATAATGGTTCATCGTTTGTTTACGTATATGTTTTTTACGCCGCTTGCCTGAAACAAGTCCATGGTACAACAAAGGGATGTCGATCGCTACCCTAGAAAACCATGCCAAATCACCTGTTCAAAATGGAACAAAACAAAAACTCCAAGTTAAAAAAATGAGCACCAAGGAATATACTTCAGTGGTCCTTTGCAAACCAGAAAAAGAGTTATTACCTGCTGCCTTGATTAGCGTTTAATTATGCTAGCAAGGTAGACTTAACTACAGTAGTGGAAGCCCCCAGAGCAATCGGAAATCCAACAATAATGCCGTACTGTTTTAGTATGAGACTCTAGCATTAGACTTAGCATTCCAAGTGGACACGATCATGATGCACGCAGCCATTGAGCCACTCAGACTCTCATTTCACTCCTAAATGCACTCATCACTAATGAATCACAAGCTGCTTCGGCGCGGGGCTGAGCACACAGTAAATCCTTGGCCGTGCTCCAGTATGCAACACACACTGGCTTTGACAGAGATTGAGAGTGTGTGTCCAAGAGCCCCAATTACCTTCACATCCAATGTAAGACAACAAGCTGCAAAGCTAATTACAAGGCCGCCACGTGGAGACGGGGAAACACTGGAGCACGCACACTGGAGATCGCATCACTTTACGCACTTTCGAGTCGCTTGATTGTTTGTTTACAGCACATTCATCATAGGAATTAGTGCCGTTGTTATATTATTAGCATAAATGATGATTACAACCTCTGAGCCAGTGATCTTTATTGAGTCATCAATAAGACTGTGATTGCAGCGTTGGCCAGATTGATTTACACTTCACTTCTCCTGCCAGTAGATCAAATGACAGGAGAGAGCCCTGCACGTACTCTCCGCTGTCATTCGGTAAAACTCGTGAATTCATTTTATTTATCACTTCAAGGTGATCAATCTGCTGGTGATTATCCTGAGCATAAATATCAGTGATGGTGGCTTGGTTGCTCTGGTTGGCTGGTTGGCTGGTCGTGATTGGACAGAGTAAATGGACCTAATGAATATGCCGACAGCTTGCTTCTTTCGCTCTCCATTAAACACAACTGGATTACATTTACTCTCCTTACTTTAACAACTTAAAGACTCCATAAGTAGAGTACTTACTTTAGTCACCCTTATACACACACACACACACACAAGAACACAAAATGGCTTAGCTCAGTAGATCAATGGCCTCTTGGTCAATGGCTCCTTTGGGAGGGTTTTCTATCTGCACCTCACTAATGAAACACTCTGATCTCTCCTCAAGTGTGTGTGTGTGTGTGTGTGTGTGTGTGTGTGTGTGTGTGTGTGAATATAACAGTACGCGTCCAGCGGCGTTTATTGATATGTTGTAATTCTGTTTGCTTGTCAGTTAATTACAGATTAGTTCTATTTGCAGCAAGAGGCACCCACTTTAATTAAATTCTCATATTCTCATAAAGAACCCAATTGCAGTACTTGATACAATTTTTTTTTTTAGACACTTTCATTTTATATTTGTGCCCGGATATTGTACAATGCGCTATGTTGTTGTTGTTGAAAGATTCACTCACAATTTCGGGTTTTTTTGTTGAGGAAAACAATGAAGCAAATTACGGATCGTTGTAATCCTTAGAGGGGACTGTTTGCAAATTTGTTGCCCTCACCAGACACTACAAGGTGTATGCCTGCACAATCTAATCTGATCCGACATTAGACGTGTATAAAACAATACACACTGTTGATAATAATGCTCTCCGAGAGGTATTCATATCAAATTATGCTTTGCAGTAGCGAAGCTGTGCTCATACTGGGAACTGTTTTTGCTAGCTTGTCCCTTCTCAATGGTGAAATATCATCAAATTATAACAACACCACAGTCTCTCAAAAGTTGAG
Source organism: Hippocampus mohnikei (assembly GCA_026261675.1). Lineage (NCBI taxonomy): Eukaryota > Metazoa > Chordata > Actinopteri > Syngnathiformes > Syngnathidae > Hippocampus > Hippocampus mohnikei. The sequence goes on along the minus strand of JAKGUB010000326.1, from coordinate 650,499 downwards.
TCCTCATACTGGTATCAGTCATAAAAAAAAAAAAAAAAAAGTATCCAACATCCTAGTACATAGTGTTGTGGTCATTTTAAGCGAGGTGTTTGCAATAAGAATTACAGCACTGTACCGCATTGTTATTTTAACGTCTGGCATGAGAAAACAAAGAAGGAGGACAACGCACAGTGCACCAGCACTATCGCCCCACTTTCAGCCTTGCTCTGCTGCGGTTTTAGGGGAATAAATATTGTACAGGTTCCAGGGATTCAGCAAACGAAGACTGTTTTTTTTCCGCAGTGTTTGTGTGTGTTTATTTGTTTAAATTCTGCAAGTTCTCCCATGGACTCGAGCAATCTTTCTGAGCAGCCTCTATTATGATTATTTCATGACATCGCTATCAAATGATTTTCATTGGTGCGGCTTTGTACTGCCTCTGTCTGCATCTGCATCCTTCCCGGTTAAAACGTTCAACTTGCAAGCAGTGCTTTGGTGAAGTAAGGGGTTTCCCTCTCAGTTAGAGAACTCTTTAGATCTGGTGAGGCTGGATGAGGTTTGAACGGTCCTTGTTCTCAACGCACAGTCTTCTGGCATTTTCTGTATGATTTTAACTTTTTCAACAGATAATAACAATATCAGAAGCTACTGTTGAAAAGGTTTTATATATATATATATATATATATATATATATATATATATATATATATATATATATCGAGATATATATATATATATATATATATATATATATATATATATATTAGAGCTGTCAAACGATTAAAATATTTAATCTAATTAAAAACTCAACTGTCATAATTAACTCAAATTAACTAAAAATTAATCATGATTGCTCACTCATTTTTATCGTTTCTGAATTTCCTTTTATATTTTTTTGTCCTATTTTCCCCCATTTTAATGCTCTCATCAACATGGAATCATGAATCAGTTTTCTATGTGCAAAATGCAAATATTTACTGAAATAACAATTTTGATTTTCAATTTTACATGAACATTTTTCACTTGGAGCAGTTATTCACACATTATCTCTCACACAATATTACTGTCCATCAACAACAGTGAAAACAATATTTTGTCACACAACAGCTGCTTGAACAGCTCTTTTTAGGGAATCAAAACAGCGCAATATAACATTATAAAGTGCACATCTAAGGTAAACTAGTACTCAGCCCATAATGGATTTAAGCCATGGTTGCATACTTCGTTTTTCTCAAATTTGCTTTGAACACAGCAGTCAGGCTATGCTGATTCTGTTGGTCCTTCTTGCTCGGAAGTCTCTCTACGGTTTTGTGTCGACATCATTTCGGATTCTTGTAATGGAGGCTCTCGCTGGCAATCAGTAATGGTTGTTCAGTTAGGGGTGCATGGAAGGATCTCTCGTTCTGTACTTTTTGGATCATTTATTGGAGCACTTTGCAGCAGAAGTAGGAGTAGTAGTAGTTGTAACAGAAGTATCAGAAGCAGGTAATAACCTAAACTACACATAAATGCAGTAAAAATTAATATATCTATCTTTCTGCATCGCAATGTAAATATGTATATATTTGACATTAATGAATACCTGTATCTAACAATACGTTTAATAAATAATGTAATCAACCCTGATTTCACTATGTATCATTATCGTCATCATTATTCATTGTTTTAAACGTAAGAAACCATTCAACACAAACATAAAGTCGAATCGAACAAAAGAACTACAAGTCCCAATACTCAATCCTGGAAGTGGAGCGCCGGCATGAACATATCAAGTCGAATCGAACAAAAGAACTACAAGTCCCAATACTCAATCCCGGAAGTGGAGCGCCGGCATGAACATATCAAGTCGAATCGAACAAAAGAACTACAAGTCCCAAAGGTCCAACCCGGAAGTGGAGCGCCGGCATATTTACCCCAGCTGCAACGCAATTTACTTCGTTTAAAGGTCAGATTGCAGACGGACAAACATGACAACTATGCAAAAATGAGCTAAATAAAGACAGCCCTGTTCTAGCAACATTTTAGCCCACGCTGTTTAAATTGCCGATTGCGAACGGTAACTGACTGTGATTGCATAGCGATGCGGCAACCAAAGCAACCGATCATGACCGAATCTAAAGCTAACTTTACACATCTGACTTGATAAGAAGCACTCGCGTAGCTTAACATTGAGCCATGCCGGCGACGAAGCGAGTGTATTCACTCACGAAACAAAACGCTATTTATACATCGCGCGAACGTCACCTGTCAGTGGCAGCCCGCCCCTCTTAACGCGCCAGGTCAATCCAACAGGAGTCGTTCAGCAAATTTGTTCTTCGTCGTGTCATCCATTTTCTTCGTTTTGAAATTATCCATAGCTGTCTGTCTGAGACAAGGGGCGGAGTAGAACGTCAGCTGTGCGCTTGGCCATTAAGTGCTATTTCAGACTCGACGTGCTATGATGATAGCTCGGTTTACGACTGCAAAACATACAGGTAACTTTGGTCTTGTCAGTGGAACAGTCTGGCAACTTTTTAAAAGTAAACTTTCCATTCATGAGCTATTTAAGTATCCGTTTTCAGTGTCTCGCGCTGCCGTGGCTGGCAAAACAAACGTCGTGGACCGCGCAGCGCGCTTGATGTTTTGTTTCTGGTTTATTTATAGAGCAACGTAACATCCGCTGTGACGTATCCGCGTTAATCTCGCGAGAAAAATTTTGATCCCGATAAAATTCATTTAAATTAATCCCGATATAAACGCGCTAAACTGACAGCTCTAATATATATATATATATATATATATATATATATATATATATATATATAGGCGGCCCGGTAGTCCAGTGGTTAGCACGTCGGCTTCACAGTGCAGAGGTACCGGGTTCGATTCCAGCTCTGGCCTCCCTGTGTGGAGTTTACATGTTCTCCCCGGGCTTGCATGGGTTTTCTCCGGGTGCTCCCGTTTCCTCCCACATCCAAAGTCCAAAGACATGCATGGCAGGCTGATTGAGCACTTTAAATTGTCCCTAGGTGTGAGTGTGAGCGTGGTTGGTTGTTCGTCTCTGTGTGCCCTGCGATTGGCTGGCAACCGATTCTGGGTGTCCCCCGCCTACTGCCCGAGATAGCTGGAATAGGCTCCAGCACCCCCCTCAACCTTAGTGAGGATAAAGCGGTTTGGAAAATGGATGGATGGATGAATGTGTGTGTGTGTGTGTGTGTGTGTGTGTGTATATATATATATATATATATATACATTTCTCCTTGTGCTTATCCTCCTTGTGCTTGTGCAGTTAAATCTACCAGCCACATTTTTAGAATCAGCTTCAATGATTTTTGTATCCATGCCGACATGTCTATTAAAACATATTTTCTTCCTCCGCCCCCCACCCCCTGTCTCTTTCCTTTTCTCTCTTCACAGTTTGACGTATAGAAGTGCTTCTTCAGGTAAGAGAGAGTCTCATTATTTCCTGACTTATTTTCGCTCTGCCCTTATAGCCAAAGCACAGCACGCCAACAGTACGCTGTCCCATGTCCTGTGACAAAGCAATCTCCATTGTCAAATGATGTTGAAGCTCACTGCACATTGTGCTCACATTAAAGGACGGATACGAAATGCTCAAGTTGTCTTCGCAAATGCACATATCCTTAGCAGACACAAACCAGGTCATTTGAACTAACACTAGAACAGACCGTAATTTTTACAATTTTTATGAGTGCCAAAATTAGCAATGTTTTGTGAAATAGTACATTTCAGGTCAGCTATGGGAAATTGTGGGGAGAAAATGGGTCTAGTGTCTCTTTTTGTAGTGATTAATTCCCCAGCAAGCAAACGATGTGGAGCTAAGCAAACGATATATAGTGGAGTGGTACCTTGACGTACAAGCTTAGTTCTTTTCATGACCAAGTTCGTAACTCAGTTTACTCGTCTGTGAGATGAATATTCCTCATTGATATTTATTGAAAACCCAATCATCTCTTCCAGTCCAAGCTAGTTTTTGTTATGTGTTTTAATAAAGGAGGGGGGGCACTCTGTCATATTGAAAACCTAACTCTAATTTTATCTTCTTTTTGGTTGTTCGTAATGTAACTCCAAGATACATTTCTCAAAAATAATTTCTACTTGAATACAATCTGCAGAAACTTTATTTGTGTGCCTTTAAGGGGTGCGGCCTAATGAATTACATCAGGAACATGGGCACTGTGAGCGTCTGGGCATGAGTTTAGGCCTTCTGTAGATATTTTCATTTTGTTTTTGACTGTGTAACGTTTTTAAATGGCTTGAAGGGCTGTGCTTTTGTTTTTTTTTTTTACCTGGATTGGTCGCAAATGTGAAGTTTGCTCTCCACTCAAATTTTTCCTCTCAACACAAAGAAAAAACAAATTGACCAAGGGACAGCTTCTAACTTGAAACCTCATCAGATGGGCTCAGTCAGAAATCGAGGTAACCACAGCAGTTTGCTACACAGCCTCCCCGACTGTTACAAGCTGAAGTCAACGAAGCCACTATGCAAAAACCAAGTCTCCAGTAAGAAACAAGTACCCGGTTCCAAACAAAACCACTGCGCTGATGTTAGCTCAAGGCTAATGCTAAAACAACATACAAGGCGTCCTGGGTAATCCAATAAACATTAAAAGCCCAGTAAATTGGATCATCTGAGGTACCATGGCAATCGCTGAGATATTTTTTCCTTATTGCCACCCAGTGTATCATCAAAGTGAATTTGAAGCTGTTGCTTTAAGGTTGCATTACATTTCATATTTCTGCTTTAATGAGGCCATAATTCGCATTTCTGTTCCCGAAAAGGAGGCAGCCGCATGCTTTTCTGGCTGCGTAGATTCTCCCATCCACTTAAGTGGCTCACAACTTTCACCTGCAAATGAATTAATACGCCATTTGGCATCTTAGTAGGAGAAAAAAAAGTTTCTGAAGACATAATTGAAGAATTTTACACCAATTGAATTATCACATTGAGAATGTGAGGTTAAGGGCTGTGTTACTGCATTGTACAATTCATACAAAAACAATAATCCACATTGCTTCCTAACTGACTGTCAGAAACTATTAGTCATAACCGCCTCCAACTTTTACAGAGCACATCCGCTGTTATTATTTATTTGCGGATCAGGGCTTGCAGGGTGAGTGTATCTCAAACTTATTACTCTTGGGCAGAGATGATGTGTTGTAATAGTTGACTTGGATACCATACTTGAAGTTGAGAAGAAATATGCCTTGTACCAGGAACAAAAGAAAGCTCTGGGTAGATAATTTTTTTTTTCCTCAAGGTATGTGCTCGTTGGGATCTTCGTATTTTTTATGGTCAATATGCTAAAACACTTTTCATGCAAAGTCTTTTCGCAACCATCCCTTCTCCAAGTCTCACCCTGACCAACTACTCGCTGCTTGCATCATTTATTCAAAATGACTAAGTAGCACCATCACTGCCATCCCATATTACCGGTAATTTCTTGATATACTGCGTTATGTAAAAACACAAAGAATAATCAGCATCAATGGCATGCATGAAAATATTACATGAACAAC